>JAPYZO010014174.1:0-12524 GCA_030522905.1 Torymus flavipes
TCATAAATATTTTTGGAGCCTTTAAACCTTATTAGTTTACTAAATTAATGTACTGGTTATAAAACGTGGGTGATTTCAAAGCGTAATTTTATCATTAATGTAATTTTATTCAAGTTTTATAAAATAAATAGGCAGAAATCTTCGAACTACTCGAAGCACCCCTACTTCCAATGTATGATGATGGTAAAATAAACAAGTTTCTTAGTCTAACATTTAACACGTAACTTTTTCTGATGATTTCTAAAGTAATTTATTCTATTACTTTGAATTGTTATGTAGGCATGTAAAAAATATTGTCATGTTAATCTAGCTCCGAATAATAAAGGACTATATTAATTATTTATATTTGGGCTATATGATAATCTGTATAAATAACAGCGAAGTATAGTAAAGCATTTATTTCCATTAGGACATTTATTATAACCTACATAGTCCATACTAAATCTCCCAACAGAAACATCAATGGAAATACCACAGGATCTACATGACGGGACAACTTATTTTAATATGTCTGATTATTAGAATTATTTTTAGAAAATCCGCAAACATCACAATTATCTATACTTTTCTTAACTCAGGCATGAAATAGGGCCTTTTTCACGTGTGAAAGTAGGAGAGACGATTTCGCATTTCGAGCATATTTTGTAAAAGTGGTAAGAAATATCCACTTCTCACCTAAAGCAGGTGAGAAATGGCCATTTCTCACCTGTTTTAGGTGAGAAATGACCCCTCTTCAGGAGGGTAGAAATACTCATTTCTCACTAGTTTTTCATTTCTTACTAGTCTTTCATTTCTCACTCATTTTTTATTTCTCACTTGTTTTAGGTGAGAAATGAAAATTTCTGCCTTTCACTGCGACTCGAAATGCCCAATCCTCTCTCCGACTCATACACGTAAAAAAGGCCCTGTCAGGCCTTCGTTAAAAAAAAATACGGTGTGAAACACGGGAAGAAAAGCTATTTCAGACTCGGGTGAGGTCAGCACGAGTTGGAGTCGAGGACGCCTTCGCTGCTGAACACCTCTTTCTCACTAGAAATAGCCCATTTTCTTCCCTTGTTGCACAATGTACTATTTTCAACTATAAACTATTTTTCTCGTAAAGGGATCCACCCATTAATTGTGATGTAAAGTTAAATTTCATTAAGACGTTGTGTGGTTGGTTGTATGAGTGGAACGCTGATAAGAGCCCTGAGGAGGAGTTGAGGGCAGAGGTGTATAAGGGCAGGATGGCGTCAGGGTCGGTGGGGGCAAGGGGGATGTGAACCTTCGAATTTCCTTAAATAGTACATTACGATACGTGTGACTTAAGTGGCCCATTATTGCACGGCATGAAGTTAGCGCCCGAGCGTAGCGAGGGCGACAATTCATGTCGTGCGATGGGCCACTGAAGTGATAAGTATCGTATACTATTTTATAGCACGTTGTAAGGTTAGCGCGCGAGCGTAGCGAGTGCGATAAACGCCGTGCAATAATCGACTACATAAGTCACAGATAGGCGTGACCTAAGTGCAGACTTAGGTCACACCGTGCTATAAAATCACTTATAATCATTAACATTTGACGTTATTTTGCGGAGGCTGGAGGACAAGGGCAGGAGGAAAAGCTACGTGGTAAGCTTTTTGTAACCACCATATAATATTGGGAGATATGTGAGTAATTTTCAGAAAACGTGAACTTTTTCATTTTCAAAGATTGTGTTTGAAAAATTCTATAAAAATTGAAACAAAGTTTTGACATCTAAAATGTATCAATATAATCGAAACTAAATAAAGTACACTCTATGAAACATCTAAGGCCAGCTAAATTTAACCCATTAACGCCGGAGCTACTATTTTGGGACACTCGAAGAAAAAAACATGTTCTCGGCTACATAGAGCGATGAAAGCGATACCCTATAGGTAAAATGGGCTGTTTTTTCGAATTCCGGTATTAGTTTTCAGCTATCACCCTTCCTATGAGGTGAAAATGACAAAGGATAGAAAAAATCCGTTCCATAGCTCAGGAATAGTTTGTTATTACTTACTATGATATAAAATTAACAGCCCTTACTTTTAGCGCAAAGTGGTAAAATTCCCAACCCCTTAGGAGGGGTGATAGCTGAAAACTAATACCAGGATTCGAAAGAACAGCTCATTTTACCTATAGGGTATCGCTTTCATCGCTCTATGTAGCCGAGAATATGTTTTTTTCTTAAAGTGTCCCAAATAGTCGCTCCGGCATTAGTAGATTAATGAACAACCAATATTACGAATAATAGTACTAGAGAGATTACTACCAGAGATGCAAAATAGTTATTTTCAATACAAGTGCGATAAGACTAATTGTGCCACAAGTGTGGGTTTGTCGCCCGAGTGAAGCGAGGGTGACAATCACACTTGTGAGAGAATCATTTTTCTCACGTGTATCGAACAATATTTTTTAACACGCCGTGCGGAAAATGCCGTTTTCCTGCGCGCTTGCGAAGGCAAGCGTGCGCAAAGTGTCTACTTTGCACACGGAGTGTGAACAAAATAATTCTCATGAATACTTTTTGAAATAAAGGTAAACGTTGAAAAAACAGAATGTTATAGAAAAACGAAATTATAGTGAAAAATCTATAAAACTCATTGTTAGTATTTTATCAAGAAATATAAAATATTCAGCGCGAAAAATGATTTCCATATAAGATGATTTTAAAAGTTTCAAACCCCTTTAAAATCAGTAAACTGAATGGATTTTGATACTTTATGAAGAATAGATCATATTTTCATTGTAGCATATTAATAGTTAACTAATAGAATTAATTTATAAATAATTTTGTAAATATTATTTTAGGTTTATTCTGGTACATATCCCAATTACAGCTGTCAGAATCAAGTTGCACCTCAAGATCACAAACTAACTGCTGGTAAGGATTTGCATTTTGATGCTAAAGTTACAACTACCACTCCAGCATTGGTAACAACGGCGGTCTGTACATTAGGTCTTTCTTCGACTTCAATAAATACGTCTCAAACAAAGACAACGGTTTCTAACGGTACGTTACTTTCTTTACTTGCTTTAATTCATTAAGGGAGTCAGACGCTTTTAAAATTTACTTCATAAAATGACCTGAATAAATAAATTTTCACAATTAGAAATATTTAGAAGTAATATCCTAAAAATGTATTTAATTTATGATGAAATGAGACCTGAAAAAAATTGTTATCTATTTTATTCCAAGATATGGCCATTTCAAAATGGCTCTGCTGTCGACTCCAGGTTCAGGAACTGCATATATTTTAATGAGAGAGGGCTTAAAATTTTGGTATTTCATGTGGCTAAGGGCTGAAGAGTTGCATGAATCGAATTTACTTTGCTTACATATTTTTTTACGGTCAAAAATATTTAATCAAATAAATTGGATACATACAACTCTCATACAAAATAACACAATTTTAAGCTCTCTCCCATTAAGATATATGCAGATCCTGAATCTGGAGTCGACGGCAGAGGCCAAAATTTACATTATGTAGAAAACAGCCTTAAAGATAAAATTACCCAAATCTATCTTTATTTCTTCTGTAACACCTTCTCTGGCCTGAAATATATGATCCATCAGACTTGTAAGTTGTGAGCGCACGTAGTATCAACAGCTACATCCACATCAGTCAGTCAAGTTTCTTAAGAGGTTTAACATAATGATTCTTTGGTGCTTGTAAATCCGTATATTTTTAATAATCTTCATCACATGTATCAGATTATTATATACTCAGGTAGATAAGGAATATGTTGAAGAATCCAAAATCCTTTATGCATGTTATGAAACCAGTATTGCCATAGCCAAATGCTTAAAAAAAACTTATTATAGCAGCGATACTGCTATATTGATCTTCTTTTATTGTCTGATATGGCGAACCTCTCTACTTTTCCTTCATTATCCTTTTTCACATATAATATTATTACTTAATATTAAGAGAATATAACTGATATATATTTATTGCAGTGCATAACTGTTTTGACTTTAGAAAATAAAATGTCAATTACATCATAGTGAGATTCAGGCAATGGTTGATAATGGTAGCTTCCTGTCAGAAGCGAAGGTTCTATAATGTTTTTCTGCACATTAGCATATCTTTTGCGTCCTTTAAAAGTTGATTTAAATCCGTACACTAAATATTTTTTGTAATAGTCAGTATGGACTTAATTTTTCTGCAGTATCAATCCTTGTTATTTTTAAGTATAAAGTTTCCAATAAAAGTTCAAGTACTAAAAATAACTATTTTAGTTATTTTTAAAAATTTATTTCAACTGTCACTTGTATTATTCAAACTTCATCGATTGTAATACACTAAATGTTTACTCTCAAATCCGTTGGAAACAATGAAAACTTAAAACAGCACTTTGTATAACTAAATGTTGATGATGGTATCACAGTGTTTATATGAAATGTCAGCTGTGCATGTTTACATTGCCTGCGGGTTTTTGTATAGGTTAAAATCATCTCTGTTACAATAAAGGTGTCAGTGCAGGCATTCGGCGATAAGTTAGGTTGTTACGGTGCCAACTTAACTGCTATAAGTTTTAAATTCAAATTTTCATTTTTGTCAACAATACCGTCCATAATTTATATTATTTATTTTTTATCATTATATTAATGTTTAAAATATTATTTTTATTTTTTTTTAAGTATATATACATATGTAGAGTGAAAATTTTTAATATATTAAAAACAGAAAAATGTAAAAAATTAAAATAGTAGAAATCAATATACGATTATATCAATATTATCGATACAAGGGGAAAAATGTAATTTAAACAAAAAACAAATGAAAAGCTTTATCAGAGTTTTGTGTATATCCTCAAAACAGAAATAGATAATGCTTTAAAACAATTTGGGACATATTCTAAAAGTGTTTTGTTGCACGGCACCGGCGGAGCGTTGAGAGCACGTGTGCACCTGTTGCACGGCAGGACTAACAATGGCCGCAGCGTCGCTTTCGGAGCGGCGTGGCGGCTCCTTCTTCTCCGTCCGCCTCCGCTGTGCGTCGCATGGCGCGCTACGGGTCGCTACGCGTGCAAGCGCGCGAGATTCAAATCTCACGACGCGGCATACGCGTCTATTCGCCCTTTATGTGTGCGCCCGTTACAATATATATATATATATATATATATATATATATATATCTCGATACAATACACCTTCAACATTATTATATATGCATTTCTATATCTTGTAACTGTGGTTGAAATACAGCGGGAACGAGTGTAGCTTCTCAGCCAAGTGCAATGCGATGTACTCGGCACCTCACGCGCTCGCTTACCTGCTTAGAACGTCGGAGAAGGGGAGTTCGGAGGTAATCAAATAAGAACTCGCGAATGTAAGATAACATCACTGTGTCATTTATTCACTAATTGAGCTTATAAAACTCACGCACGGAGGTCAAGACTTTGCCGAATCCGGAAGGAACTGCTACTGCAGTCGGCGCGCCATACAAGTACGAAACGCGATGCGTTAAGTGGATACTTACTTATCTCTCTCTCGCAGTTGAGGCGCTCGCGTAGGCGATCTTCCTTTCACTCCTGCAGCCACCGACTGCAGGCTGAAGATCGGTGGCTCTTCCTCTCGGACTTTCGGGCCCGTGCCGGACACGTAGGTTGACGGCAAGATGGGCGAAGCGGGGAGCGGCGGCGGCGGGCGCATCCTTTCTCCTTCGAAGCCTGGCAATAAGAGCCTTGCTCTCTCGCAAGTTGGCGCGGCTGTTCACGCGCCCCTTTCCTGCGACACCTGGCGCTACCACGCTCCTGGTGCGTATTATCGCAGGCTCTTCTTTCTGGCATACTCTTACACTCTCACACACATTTATCCTCTAGACGTTACCGTCACACCTCTCACCCAGATTTCGTCCACTCCTGGACAACTTCTCCCTATACTCGAAAGGGGTTAGGGAGAGTAAACAAGGTGAAGAGTGTGCGGGGTAAGTGCTATCAGGCGGCTGGTTCGGTTGAATCCTCGAAGTCTCTTAATGTGTAGTTCCCCAGCATCCAATTAGTGAGGCGGGCGAGTCGATGAAAAATATTTTCCTCTACCCTTAACTCCAACGACCCCAGCGATTCTGGGATCTGGCTTTCTGGGAGTATCAGCGTCTAGTCCTCTACTGAACTGACTACGCGATTTGACATTTTTCATCGTTCACTCTTATTTTGTGCGCGTAAGTGCTTTTCCGTCTTGTGTCGTTTATATGTTTGCACTAAATTCTTTCTGCACAGCCCTATACGCCTTTTACTGGGCGTAAAGTAGCTTCGAAGGAAAATCGAGTTTCTTTCCGGAAAATCTCCTGGCCATTTTTCCGATATTTATCGTCGTGTTACGGCCCACACATGGGAAATACGAAGACAAACTGAGCAAATCAATTTGTAGACTTCATTAATGGAGATATCAAAAAAGTGATCGGACGAAATTGTTCCTTATGTAATTTCGTTTTGATCTGTGGGAGGCGATTTTTTATATTACACTAAAAACATGAAAATATAGATAATTGCTTAATTTTGTGATAGATATGTACCTTCGATTAGGGGTGGTTCGAGTAGTACGAAAATTTCTGCCTATTTTTTTTATAAAACTTGAATAATATTATATAAATGATAAAATTACGCTTTGAAATCACCCACGTTTTATAACCAGTACATTAATTTAGTAAACTAATAAGTTTTAAAGGCTCCAAAAATATTTATGAACTTCATACAATCAATGAAGTTCATGCATTTAAAATCGAACTTTTTTTTCGAGTTTTTACTCAGAAAAAAAACATTGTTAAAAACTTTGAAATGAAATGAAATTGTTACATTAACTTTAGATATGTCCAAATATTGCAATTTTATGTGCTTAAGAAATTTTTTTTTATTACATGCATTGTGTAATGCAAAAAAGAAGACATAAAAAGATTTCGAACTACTCGGTTAGATCCCTACCTTCGATATTCGATACATTTATCTGTGATTTCGAATTGATTATAACACACACACACACACACACACGCACGCACGCACGCACGCACGCACGCACGCACACACACACACACACACAGATAAACACACACATCACGCGTACACACACGCACATACACAACACATTCATATACACAGACATTATGCTAAAGGTAAGTAAGTAGATTGTTTAGCAGGTACACCTTTTTTTTAAAAGCTTATATCTAAATCCTTTATTATTTGTGTCCTTTATTTGCGTCTGTGTATGCGTGTGTGTATGTGTGTGTGTGTGATTGTATCTGTGGGTGAGTATGTGTGTGTGAGTTATAATATATATAATCGATTCAAAATCATAGATAAAGGTATCGAATATCGAAGGTATCTACCTACCTATCACAGAATTAAGCAATTACCTATATTTTCATGTATTTAGCGTTATATAAAAAATAACAGAGGTCAAAAATTAAAAAATCTACTCTCACAGATCAAAAGGAAATTACATAAGGAACAATTTTGTCGGATCACTTTTTTGATATCTCCATTATTGAAGTCGACAAATTGATTTGCTCAGTTTGTCTTCGTATTTCTCCACTGTGCGGCGTAAGTCTTAGATCTTCCTCTTCCCCGTGTTATCTCACTTGGGAAGAGGTAGCGAGTAACGTGCTTGAAGTTTTTTCCTACTTGCAAAATTTGGTTTGTTCATGTAAATTGGTAAAAGTTTACTTGACTTAGTCAGTTACAGTTTTATTTCTCCCAAGAACGCGAGTTGAACCTCGGTTTTGGGTTTTGATATTTTATTTGTTAATAATAATAGGGCAATGTTTAAATAAACAAATTGTTAACCCGGCTATCGCGTTTGTTTTATTTTCTGCTATTTGTCAAGAAAAATCCGCAGAAAAACTCTAATTTTTGTGATTGTCACAGCATAAACAGGGGCTCAGCTGATCATCTGAGACCCAAGCGAGGAGCGTCGAGTGCCTGTAATATAAAGATGCAATATCCACACAAGAAATATCACCATACGGAATGAGAGTCAGCAGCTGTGGTTTTTGTTTTCTTCCTTCGCTGTCCTGCTACCTGTAACAACTAAAAGAATATAAACCCTCCTATCAGACAGGTTACAAACGCTACTCTCTTCACCGATGCTGCTACTCTTCTGTCCCCAGACATCTTGAGGGGGGAGATGTCTACTGGAATCTCGCACTTCAACAGTCACTGTCTTCGCCGAGAACACCGCAACACCAGGAGCCGTCAGCCGAACGACACACATGTATAGCACGAGCAGAGGTTATGGAATTTATTATCATTCAGCATAGAAAGCCGGTCACTGGAATAACCAGATCGGCCGTTTTCGTGAAGCCAAAAGGCAAAAGTGAACTCTAGTACTGCCCCCATAAGGCAGGCGGCACTATATGGTCGCCTATGCTTAAAGTGTCTTCACTCCGAGAATTGGTCACATTATTATGAATAACATTTTTTTATAATCGGTTATTCACATTGTAGAATGTAAAAGTATAAAGTTAGTAATGATATTAAAAATTTAAGATTTGCGTTGCAAATCTTATGATTCTATTTTTTATATGCTAACGTAGTTTTATGTATCATAATTAAATTTTATTTCTTGTTTACTATATATATTATGATGTATAAAAATATAGATATATAGAAAAAAACTTTCCTCTGCAAGGAAACAATAAAGTTGAGTTAAAAAGTAGGTTGTAAAGGTTCCCTTTATGTTAGTGTCAAATAAAAGGAATTTCATTATATTAATGTAGTATTTATTGTTATAATATTCGGTTATCGAGAGAGATTAAATTACTTCGTCGCCGCACATACATCCATCGCACGTCATATATACATGTAATTCGTAAAACCTATTATTATAATTAAAATTCGCCGTGTCAACGTCGCGTCTATCTCGTAATTCGCGCGACTCCCAATATACCTTCAGGTTGAGCGTCGCTGATCACCGTAAGGCGCTGAAGCGATGGGAAGCGTTGAAGGCGACGTGAGGCCCTCAGGTCGCTCGGCCTCCAGATATTTTCGCTGAGAGTTGCAGCACGTTTGCCCCGCCAAGTCACTCCGACGGCGGTAATCACACGTGCGTTCCCTTCCTTGGATATTTGTTAAATGCCTAACGCTTCTGCTATTTGTACGTCAGATTTATGTATGCAAAGTATATACATATATAACGGAATATAATTTCTCTAGTCAGATGACAAAGCAAAACTAACATCACAGCGACGTGTTTTGAAACTTATTCTCTGAATCAATGTACTTTACATCTGACGTACGTTTAGCAAGAGCCAATGCCTAAAGCACGCGGCGCATCATTAGATCACCATTCGCTGTACATTAGTATTGTATATAATGGTACTCACCCCGATTGGGTAAATTACTGCGCCTAGTTCTCGGTTTCAACTTTACAATTTTCTATTATCGTCGCTCAACTTTGAAACGCAATACTGTCAACTGCAAGTATGTGCTGCTTGATTTTCGGCGTCTGGCCACGACGCCGATCACAAACGGTCTGCCTGCTCGCGAATTCTTGCATGCTAAAGTGCTCGGTCTTCGTCTCTCTCTCTCACCTAGTCGAAAACATTGCGCCCGCCCCATTGCTATTTACCTTACACCTTATTTCTCTTCTCTACTTATCGTATACACGTCCGTTACAAGGTATATTCAATTTGATTTCGGAGAAATTTTCATTTTTCTTATAACTCTTTCAGTCATGAATTAAATTCACGAAAACACGCTTTTTTCATTTATATGTGTTTATAACTATTATAAACAATTACGGATTGACAAAAAATTCTATTCGATTTCTAGTTTTTTTTTGCCTGAAAATCCAGAAAATTTTAGGATTTTGCACAGAATATAAAGAAAATAATAAAATAAAAATAAAAAAGCACAAGGTTCTGATGTATCGGCTGAAATCGAAGTTAAAAAACGCGAGACTTATTAAAAAAGCTACAACCCTAGTTCATTTTCAATAAAACTGATTCATAAGTTAACTTATGATTAAAACCAATAAAACCCGAGTAATGAATTAATTTACAATTGAAATAAACGAAAGCCGATTAAATTAAATATCGAAATACTGTATTGATAACGATTAAAAGTCAAGTATAAAGTACTCCGATTCGATCCGATTCAAGACAATTAAACAATATTTAATTAAAACCAATGAAAATCATTCACAAAAAATAATAACATCTAATAAAAATCTATATGGAAATATCATATTAAAAACGATTAAAAGACAAGTGGTCAAATCGATCTCAATTCAAGTGGAGCGCGTATGCCTACGGCACCGATCATTTTGTAATTAAAGTATTTATGTTCTTCTCTAAAAATTATTTGACCCATATATTTTTATTTTTTTGTTGCATCAAAATTTCATGCGTTCAGCAATGCCGAAAAATTCCGAGGAAATTCTTACTTTGAAAAAAACATTTTTAATTTAATTTTCAAACAGCTATTGCTTCGCCAGTTTTTTAAGCTTTTTAACACGTAATACATAATTTCACTAAAGTTTGAGCCCTCTTTCACGTAATTTATGTTATTTAAAAAAAAAATATAAAAAATGCACGAGTTATGCACTTTTTTCTGAAAAATGAAGTTTTTAGAAAAATGCAGTTTTCTCGAAAAACGCTATTTTTTTTGCCTCAATTTTCTTTTGTCGTTCTAGAGGACATAAATACCTATCTAGACGTATTCGTGAGATTCCCGACCCGTGCCCAGAATTACCGATCATTAATAAGATAATACACAAACAAATTTTTAATGCTTAACCCTTACATATCGACGGCTGAGCGGAAGAAGATGCTATCTCGGCCGGGGCTCCCACAACGTGCTATCTCGGCCGAGGCTCACAGAAGATGCTGTCTCGGCCGTGGCTCACAGAAGATGCTATCTCGGACGAGGCTCAGAGAACGTGCTATCTTGGCCGAGTAACATAGCATTTTCCTACTAGTTTTGGCCGAGATAGCACGTTCTGTGAGCCTCGGCCGAGATAGCATCTTCTGTGAGCCACGGCCGAGATAGCATCTTCTGTGAGTCTCGGCCGAGATAACCCGATCTGTGAACCCCGGCCGAGATAGCATCTTCTTCCGCTCAGCCGTCGATATAGTCAATGGTATAACAGTCAATATTAAGGTTTTTATCTTTGTGCATTAGCAATATACAGATACACATAATATGTATTGTAATTTTTCTTTTTTCTTTTAGATTGTTTAGTTTTAGAACTAACTTTGTTTTTCTGCTTCGTAGTTCTTACTCCAGTAAAGTGACAATTAGCGGTCTTTGCTGTCAAACAATATACTTTATCATTACACGTTTCTTTAATCCATAAATGAGTTTTTTGAATTCCAGAATACTTAAGAGTAGCAAGCTAATCAACATTTTTTTTCTAAACTCTTCTACGTCAACGTCTTGTAAATGTATTATTTTAATTGCATCTGTATATTTTTGAACGTGTTCTACAAAATCATAAGCATTTTGAATGGATTTTTCTTGGGGTTTTCGAAGATTATGCGAAATATCATAATGCTTGATAAGTCCACCCACACCATCTACAGCTCCTTTACCGTGCCCAGTAGCAGAGAGCAACTATTCCCAGGTACAGTCAAAACCGCGCTACAAACTATGCTTTGCGACGAAATCGTCTCCTGAGCATCAACGTGTCGAGGCGCAGCGAAACAGTCCTTAAAAACGTGCCCAGGGTACCAAAAAACCCAGAGGAACAGTCGAAACTGCGCTACAAACCATGATTTGCTAAGAAATGGTCTTCTAGGCATCAACGTGTCGAGTTGCAGCGAAATAGTCCTCAAAAATGTACTCAGGGGGTCAAAAAACCTCCAGGTTCAGTCAAAACTGCGCTAGAAATTATGATTTCCGACGAAATCGTCTCCTAGGCAACAACATATCGAGGTGCAGCGAAATGGTCCTTAAAAACGTACTCAAAAGGAGTGTATACCAGATCTGGACGATGGATTCACCCAGGGTTGTGGGATATGACTTCTTACATATAAAAATGAAAGGCCGTACAATCCCAGACCCTAACGCATCCATCATTTTTAGTTATAAGAGATTGAATTTTTTATAAATTAAGTGACGGAACCTGGGGGTTTCTTAGCACCCTGGGAACGTTTTTAAGGACTGTTTCACTGCGCCTCGACACGTAGATGTCCAGGAGACGATTTCGTCGCAAAGCATAGTTTGTAGCGCGGTTTTGACTGTACCTGGAGGTTTTTCGACCAGCTGGGTACGTTTTTGAGGACTATGTCACTGCAACTTGACACGTGGATGCTCAGGAGACGATTACGTCGCAAAGCATAGTTTGTAGCGCGGTTTTGACTGTACCTGGAGGTTTTTCGACCAGCTGGGTACGTTTTTGAAGACTACTTCGCTGCGCCTCAACACGTTGATGTCCAGGAAATGATTTCGTCGGAAATCATAGTTTCTAGTGTGGTTTTGACTGTACCTGGAGGTTTTCCGACCCGCTGAGTACGTTTTTGAGGACTATTTAACTGCAACTTGACTCGTGGATGCTCAGGAGACGATTACGTCGCAAATCA
>JAPYZO010014180.1:0-12084 GCA_030522905.1 Torymus flavipes
TTATGCCTTACATACCTGTAATAATGTGATTTCAACTCATTTGCTGCACTTTTTCAGGCAGTGTGCCTCCGGTTTGATGTACAAGCACGCGCGCGACGTCGTGTGGCGCAATGAGGATGAAACTTTGGATTTTTTTTTTGGACAAAAATTTTTTTTTTTAAGGTTACGATGCCTCAAATATTTCTATAAAGAATCGCTTTTTCTAATAAAAATATTAGTATGTTCTTTAAGTTAATAATAATTCATGGAAATTAATTTTATTTATAATCGTCCATCTACTGGTCGGTGTCCATCTACTGGACGATTCACCCTACTGGGGGAAAATACTTCTACACTAAATTTCACGTCCGGGGCCCCGTACATATCCTATTCGGCCCTGGAAGCGGCTACTCGCACGCCGCTAGCTTCAGCTTAATCTGCTCGCTTCTGGAATTGCTACTGTCGCCCGAGGTTTTCCCGCTCTGCCCAAGTGTATTCGCAAGTGTTTTGCTTGCACTTGCATCCTGGAAATATAAAGAAATATAGGTAAACAGGCTTTATCGTATTTGGTAAGTAAAAGGTAGAATATTTAAATATTGTGTTTCAAACGTAATTCTCAATACTTTTAGGATTAGACTGAAAAGGAGCAGATTTTATGACAACATACAATGTCTTCTAAACTTTTAATCTTATTCCATTTGCAAGATTCAAGTATGACGTTGAAAAAAATTTTAGAGAATATAAAAGAATTTCAAGTACACGAAATCAACAAAAAATGAAGTGTTTTTGGAAAATATCACCATCTTTTTCCGGATTTAAAGCAAAAGCATCGTTTTCAAATCGTGAAATCATTATTCAAGTCGACATATTTTTAACTATTTTAAATCGTTGTGTCTATGATCAAACATAAAAGAGACAATTTGTTGGTTATACAAGAATGACGATTGCTACATTTAATTATTTAGAACAACCATTAACCAAGAATTGGGGAAATTTTCATCAACAGCCTGTCTTATTTTTTTGCCCTCATTTTTTTGCTCAATTATTAAATTTTAGAAAATTTAACTGATGAACCATCGGAACATGAATCTAGTTTCTTTAGTATCTCAGATGAGAACGAAAAAAATCTAACATCTTAGATGAAGAATCAAAATTCAAAATTAAATCAGGTAAAAAGCGGAAGAGGCTTATACCAAAGCATAACTTATGTTCTGAGTCGTCATCAAGTCAGTTAAAAAATGTGAAGAGAAGATCAAACAAAATAAAAATGTCCACATCAAACCATGATAAAATCAGTACTTCTGATCAATCAGCAGTGGCTGGCACAAGTAAAAGAAAAAGGTGTTCATCACCTGATTCTAGTATCTCATCTGATGATGGTCTGGCAGTGACGAAAAAGCAAAAAGATCAGCATGAGAGTAGTGTCGCAAACAGTAATCTCGATATTTCAATAAATTTAAAATCTGTGGGACCAGTTTTACAAAATAAAAAAAATGAAGTATTAAAGACGAGCAATGATGGAACAAAGAGGAATAGTTATTATTACTACTACATAGATCGGCAAAAAAACAAAAATCTTAATAAAAAGCAGTCTAATAAAAACAGCTCATTCAAAAGAAAAGGAGATAATAGAATTAATGAAGATACCGAAGATGCCAGCAGTTTTAGGTCAATATAAATCTTCTAATCAGTTGAAAAGAGAAGCGATAATAGAAAAATTAAGAAATGATGGAAATCACTTGAACAACCTCGAGGCAGCAGTTGTAGCAGAGTTTATACCAGCACGAAAACCACCGGAGGGCTGGGAAAAAACCGTTGCAGATATGGGATCCTGTTATTATAAGTGTCATAAGCCAATATCTTTGAGTTTCCTGCATAAACACGTACGCAAATGTACTGGCTTATCTTTCAAAAACCGACATGAAGTTCAGGCTAGTTCAAGAGCAACGATTGGCGACTATAGCTCTCTTGCTACTGAAGGTGCGATTGAGATCATCTCAAAAATGAGAGAGGATGACATTGTGGATGAAATCAGGTATTATGACGCTGTTTTCCACTGGCTGAATTCTGAAGCCTCTAAACAAGAAACAAGAAAAAATTATGACAAGAACCGAACAAACCTAAGGAGGTTAGGCAAGTTACAAATGAGAATTTTAAGTGATGAGATAGATGTATTTAGTGATATACAACTAAACCAGTTCCAATAGTTTTTAATAGAACTGTGCTGAAATATCTGAAGTTGCTTATTGCTAATCGATTAAATGCAAGAATTTTTAAGAAAAATCCTTACGTTTTTTCAACCATCCAGGACGTTTCAAAACAGTACAGTACAAGTTTGTTTCTGCCTGCTATCTCATAAGATAGTTCTCCGAGCTGTGTGGTGCAGAGGACCCAGAATCATTGCGTGGAACTTCATTCCGCAAACAACTCGCTACAGAAGGGATGAAGAAAGGAATCAATGAACTGACAGTGGAAACTCTATCGACATTCATGGGCCATACACTACGAATTCACATACAAAACTATAGGCAGTCTGTCCTTCAGAAAGATGTGGCCCTGTCTGACTTACAAGGAGAGTGCACACCCTCCGGGAAACGTATTTCCTTGGGCATTGGAGAGTCGATTTCTGGTACCTAAAAATGAAGCCTAGTGTGCCTAATTCCATCTCATAGGCCCTTTTCCTTGAAATACGGCCAATTTAATCTCAAATATCTTAAATTACGCTAAAAAATGATGTCTCTTCTATTGACTCTCACATTGCAAGTATTTAAGATACAAAAACAAGGGAGTAAACTAGAAAAGAAGGCAGTAAAACCTAAAATGTAAGCCCTGATTCGTTGAAAAATATTGATTTTTTAGGAAGTTACAAGCAATCAAAGATATCTTACGAAAATGGTTAAAACGATCTATTTAAAAAGACAAATTTTTAACCATTTTCGCGTGCTATCTTTGATTGCTTGTAATTTCCTAAAAAAATTTATAGTTTTTAACGAATCAGGGCTTATTTTAGGATTTACTACCTACTTTTATAGTTTTCTTCCCTCATTTTTGTATCTTAAATACTTGCAATGTGAAAGTCAATAGAAGAGACATCATTTTTTAAAAAAGGGCCTATGAGATGGAATTAGGCACACTGGGCTTCATTTTTAGGTACCAGAAATCGACTCTCCAATGCCCAAGGAAATACGTTACCCGGAGGGTGTGCACTCTCTTTGTTAGTGAGAGACACTCAAACTGGTAAAACAACTTCAAATGAAAAAAGAATGCTCCAAAAGGATGTCGTTGAGTCAAGGCAGGTCCAGGATATGTCCATAGAACCAGATCTGTCCATAAAATTACAGCCGAAAACAGAACCAGATCAGTCAGCACATGAATCGATTGACCACTTTCAACATGAAGACGAAAATGATCAAAATACATCAAATCATAGCATTTCTTCAGGTATATATGTTGCTAAATAGTTTTTAGAAAAATGAGAATTATATATCTGACATTATCCCTGTTGAAAATAAACATTTGTGTTTTGTAATTTTTGTATGTGATTTTTTATATAATTAAATTATGTATTGCACATGTACCAATTTGGAACTGCAGTAAGCACTTACAAGTTAATATTTTCCATAAAATTTTCCCAATTTTTTTCTTGAAAAATTTATTTTTTAAATTTTAATTTAACAAAAGGAATCAATAAATTATTTTGAGGAAGCTACGTGCCAATGAAATGGCAGCGGTTTTTTCTGTAAAGTTAATAGTTCTTTTGTAGCAGTCAAAAAACTGTTTTTTTCGAGTATTTAATTGCGAATTAAAAATAGTTGCCATATTAATTTTTATACACACTCATCGGATTACTGTTTCTTATGACCCCCTTAATCATAATCCTCAAGAAAAAGTCGGGTTACATTTAAGTCGGAAACAGGCAAAAAAAAGACTAATTTGACTGGCCTAACTCGGAACGTCACACAGGCGTACTAATTTTATCTTTTAAGGTTATAAACGCTATTCAGCACTATTATTTAGTTTTTATTACATCAATACATAATGTAATTAGATTATTTAAAAAATTGAAGATTATCAGTTCCATTTGATTTTAATTATTATTGTATAATATAGTTAAGAATGTTATTGGTACGAAAGTATAATCATAGCGCCATCTAGAGTAATTTACGAGAACTACACAACGAAAACAAATATGAGGCGCCAATAGAGGTTGGTACGACTTACTTTGCACCATGCACAGCCATTTTACGTTAGTGGTGAGCACACTCTGAGAAGTGTCATAATAAAATATATTATATATCTAATAAAAATTACTATATTTTATAGGAACGGCAGGATATACCCGATTTATGATAAATTTTATTATATTTACCTTAATAATCATCACATATCTAACAATATTTACTATAAATATCCTTGAAAAAGTATTATTAATCTGAGTAAAAATTGCTACATTATATACTAAAAATTTATTATTTTACAATTTAATACAATATAAATTAAATTTTCCTACGTATTTGAGAATTTTTAATACACAATATAACAACTTTTGCAATACAATATAGCAAAAATTGCCCTTTTATAAAAGTGTTATTTGGTTGTGAGAATTTTTGCTAAAGAATATAGTAAAAAGTGAAATTGCGGCAGCGCTATATAGCTATATTTATTATGCTACAAGTAGCGACATCACACCGTGGAGTCGTCAGGGTAGGTTAGGTCGATAATCAATCAAGGACAAGGACGCGAAAAAGCCGGCCGGTCTCCCGGTCAGAAAAAGACAAAAGGTATAGAAGTTAAAAGGAAAGGTGATAGATAGGTGTCGAGTGGACTTCAGGTGACAGCGAATTTGTGATTGCGAACTGAGAACTGCGGGGGATCAAGCTCGTTCGCTACTATTGTCGAACGGCGCAACGTCGTGCTGGAAAAGCGCGCGCGTGTGCCAGTGCAGCTGCGTGAGCAACGAATTATCGATCAAGAGTAAGTATACACTTAATTCTTATTTACGCATGAGATTATTTTTTGTGTAATATACTATTGCTTGTACGATTGTTTTCTGTGTGATAGATGTTATTATATATGAATGATTTGTTTAACGTTGAATCCTAACCTAACCTCATCGCACTCCCTTTTCGCATTGCATAGATATAAGGTGAGATTTCATTTTATTGTTCTGCAAGACTTTTTAAGGAATGGATAATCAAGAGGGTGGCCAGGTAACCCGTCTACTCTATATAGCTTACTGTGTAATTATTTGAAAGTGAATGTTTACTAAGATTAATATTCATTGCAGCTAGGCCACGTATGCAAGCTGCTGAGGAAAACGATACTGAGGAAGAAGAGATGGGCAAACAAACTGAAGAGGGTATATTGCAAGACTTAGAAGAGGAAAATAATAGACCTGAACAAGAAGTCGTTGATGTACAGATTACTACTGTAAGTTTACAAATTCAGTTTTTCTGGCTATTTCTGATTTGATGTATTTTTTCTAATATTATTTTTGAATTCTAATGAAATTTATTCTTTAAGGGACTAAAAGAGTATTTACAAAAAACAGGTGATGGCATAGTTGTACTAAAACAATACAACATCTTCGCTGCTAGGAATTTACCTTTGCCACACAATATTAAATCATTGCTTGCACGAATAGTTATTGGTCGAGAGAAAACCCACTTATTAAAAAATATCTCTGAAAATGAAGCTTTAGATAAATTTGTGTAAGTTAAACAACTTTTTTTAAAACTAAAAATTTTATTTTCATTCTAATTTTTTTATTTTTTTATGTACATACAAATGTTTTTAACATGTTTTACAGAATTAAGAAGGAACGCTTTGAACTACTTGCCAATGAGATTTGTTCAATTTTTAAATTTGAACATCCGAGTGTTTATTTCACAGCATCTCGTAGACAAGGCAAGAGGATTTTATTAGCTAGTGGGAAATTGTGGCATCACTGCAATTACGTAAAGTCAACTTTAAGAGACCGTGGTGTTTTAAACAGGAAGCAAAGAGAACCTTCAAATGTTTTGAATGCTGAGGAGCTTGAACCAATTCATGGTGAGGAATCCATTTTTTAATTTTATTGTCTCAGCTTTATGTATAAATTTTAGTTCAAAGATAATTTTTATCTTATTATTTAAGATGATGATGATGATATTGTCTGGCTTACAAATCATCTCGAACCCTGGAAGGCTGTTATTGTGAAGTGGGAAAAATTCCATGCTGTTCGAAGGGCTCAACTACTTGGAACTAATCTATCTATATATGATTATATGTGCAATTCTCACATAAGTGGCGACAACTTATGTGAGAACTGCACATATACACAAATACTCTTGCTTGCAACTTCAAACAGCGAAGGAATTGGTATAATGCATATTTTATATATTGTTGAAAATACATAGTTTTTTCTTTTAAATACTAACAATGAATTAATAAATTTTGTTTAATTAATTGTATTATGTATTCAAAAATGATTATTGATTATTCAAAATGTATTAGAAAATGTTTTGTAATTGTTAGTTCTTTGACTATTAACCAACACCAAATTCTCATGTACGTACAAAAAAAAAGTTTTCTGAAAGTGTTAATACGTACTAAGTTTTTTCAGTTTATGGGATGATTTATCGATGGAGCATTTTAAAGTTGGACTTATTTCAAGTATAATCAGAGTACTAATAAAAAAATAAATCAATTTTCACTTAATTAGTTCATTGAATAATTTTTGTAATGAAATCAATAAATTTAGAATTTCAATTTTATAATTATGTAATTTAATTTTTTATATTTTTTAGTTTGCCATTGATTTCAAGATTTTAAATCCTGATAAAAACTTCATTACGTTGGACCAATGGATGAGAATTAAACAATATTTAATAACTTGTTTAGACTCTGCTAATGTGCAAACTGGAGAAGATTCAGTTCTTCTCGGACTTCTTAAAACTGGAGTTTTAAACACAGGTTAGTAAAATAAAAAAAAAAAAACAATTTTTATAGTAGAGTTAAACATTTTGTAAACATTCCAAATTTATTGAAAAATATTTACTATTATTAAAAATTAATTTCATTAATATTATATACGTTATGTTATTATTTCTTGACAATTTTTAATTACAAGCTTACAAATTTTACAGAAAAAGAAGATTTTATAATTTTCTACCTTCTTTGCCACATTATCAAGCAAAAGAGATTAGGAAAAAGGAAACTTACACAGAATGCAGCACCACCTCGTAAATTATCTGTTCAAGAACGGCGAGAAACGTTTATTTTGAGAGTCGAGGTAATTAATTTGTTACGTGTGTTCGATATCTATCGTTTGGCCGATAGTGACAGCGTCATACGGTGGATTCAAATTACCACCAACCATTCTATGCACATTGCAATTTTTTGTTATGGTGCAACGAGGCATCTCTCTCTCCCTCTCTCTCTCTCTCTCCCTCCCTCCCGCCCTCTCTCTCTCTCTCCGTCACTTGCACGCAAACATATGCAGTGACTGATTGAATTACGCCTCGCGTCCGTTGAGAGAGAGGGGGGGGGAGAAAGAGAGAGAGAGAGAGAGAGAGAGAGAGAGAGAGAGAGAGAGAGAGAGAGAGGAGAGCTAAGGCTGGAAATCCCCTTGTTAGTCGCTTTGCGCTTGCGCGACAGCTCACCGTGCTATATCTCTATGATTATTTACAGTAACTTATCGGTTCATCCGTGATAATATTTATATGCTTCTAAAATAAAATCATGTTCAAGAGATAGTCCATTTGTTTTGCATGTATTAAATAATTTTCACACCGTAGGTAAGGTTCACTATTTACATGTTTGTTATCCTCGTCGAGATAATCTATATCGGACACTATTAACACAATGTATACTATATAATCTAATGTTAATATTTTTTATTACAGGCAGCCAATGAAGTGCAGCCAAAATTATTGGATTTAGAAGAACGGCATAGGCAAAACCATGAGATCTTCTAGCCTGTAATTGTTGCTGTTGCTCCAGCTGTTCGAATTGAAAAATATTACGTCGTTGTAGACGATCAATTGTATAGCGTCAATGCAGCTTTGGGAGCTATAGAATTAGCCTTACAGATCTTTTTTTCATTAAATTGTAACTATCCACAAACTTCTCAAGCTATTTGGATTTTTTTGCAAAGAGTTTTGTACAAAATCGAACTACCGTTTGATTCGCTTAGCTTAGAAGTTACAGAACATTAACAATTTATTCGCAGACTATTAGGATAAATACAGGATAGATATTTTGTAAAGATGGATGTTATAGTGTGCAATCACTCTGAGTGTTCGTGTGTAAATTATAAATTGTTACTTGAACATATTTCAAATTGTCACAAAACATCTAATAATTATAGATGTTTTATTAAAAATTGCAAAAGAGTATATAACGTATTCGATTCATTTAAGAAACATATTGTACAAAAACACCATTCGCTTCATACCAATACTAATGACAGTGAAGCATCAGTAACTATCGATAATGAGGACTATGAGGAATATAAATATTCATCAATCTATCGAGAAACAATAATTTCGGATAAAAGTGATTCTGATGAATCTGTTATCTACGATTTATCAGATACAATTAACATGGATGATACGTATACTGATTCTTCATTGAGTGAACCACTTAAAGACATGGTGATAAAGTATAGTGCAAATATTGCAAATTTGAAAAAAATTCCGAGAAAATACGTGAATGAAATTTTAAATGAAACCAGTGATTTTATAGGAAATATTTTTACTGTTTTAAAATAAGAAATCTTACCTCAAGTTGCTAATAATGAGGAAGAAAAAATACAAAATATAAATAAAATATTAGATGATTTTTCGAATTACTTGAATATTGTTAATACTGAGCATAAAAGGTTATCAAATTTTAGAAAATTAGGGACTTATGTTGATCCAGTAAGTTGTCATATCGGTGAGCGAGCGGAATATAAAAACATAAATTCAATTCAAACTCTAATCCATGTTCCAGTAAATTCGCAGTTTATTTCATTAAGATTTGTTTTAGTAAAATTTTTCGAGATTCCAGGATTATATGACGAAACCATGAGATATGTACAAAATTTAAAATTAAACGATCAAATAATTACTAATCTAATGTTAACATTTGGAAGTAAAATTGTTGTACCCATAATTATGTATTTCGATGATTACGAGAACAACAATCCTTTAGGTTCTCATAAAGGAATATCCAAAACTGGCGCAGTATATATAAGTCTACCTACACTACCACCAGAATATCAAGCAAAAATCGAAAACATATTTTTATTTATTTTGTTCAATACTCTTGACAGACAAGTTTTTAAAAATCCAATTATATTTAGAAAATCAGTAGAGGAATTAAACTATTTAACGGAACATGAAATCGAAATCAAATTACCGGATGGATCAAAAAGAATTTATTTTGAATTAGCTTTATTCATTGCAGATAATCTGGGACTTCATTCCATATTAGGATTAACAGAAAGCTTTAAAGCAAACATATTTTGTCACCATTGTCTAATCACCCAATCAGAAAAAAATACAGTGTTTCTCGAAAATCAATGCAATCTTCGAACTACGAATAACTACGGTGCTCTTTTAGCTTTGAACGAATCAAAGAACCATGTGTTTTACGATATCAAACATTTTCACATGTCAAGAAATATTTCTGTTGACGTTATGCATGACCTTTTAGAAGGAGTTTGCAGATATGATGTAGCATTTATCATTAATCATTTTATTTATGTTAAAAAATATTTTACACTAGAAGTACTTAATTTAAGATTGCGTGGATTTGATTTTGGACAAGGGTATAATGTAAACAAACCTACAGAATTGAATGAAAAATCGATCAAAAATGGTTGCGTCATTATGACATCATCAGAAATGTTATATTTTATTCAAAATTTGAATTTGATTATCGGATATTTAATATCATCAGATGATGAATATTGGAGAATGTATTTGCTTTTAAAGGAATTAATAACGATTGTAATGAGTGATGCGTTAAATCCCGATACTTACAAAGTATTAGAGTCAATTATTTATGAATATTTATCACAATGTGTAAAACTTTCTTGTTCATTCAAACCAAAACATCACTCACTTGTGCATTACCCACGATGCATGAAAAAGTTTGGTCCGTTATGGAAAATCAGTTGTACGCGTTATAAAAGTAAAAATCAAGAGGGAAAAAATATCTCTCAAAGCACGACTAGTCGAGTAAATATCAATAAAACTATTGCGATAAAACATCAATTGAACTTGAGTTACAAATTTCTGACAAAAAAGGTAAGTCAGCCGATATTTGTATCAAGGAATCATAAAAACAAGTCTATTAATGAGTTACAAGAGTATCATGAATTTTTAAATTTAATCAATAAGCGTAGTATAGTAAGTGTTAAATCAGTGAATTATTATGATAAATTAATAAAAAAGAACTCTATTTTAGTGAAATTTTCGTCCTCGGGGCCTATTTTTCAAATGGTCCATGAGATAATTTTTGATGTTTTAAAATATGTTTTTATAACCAAAAACTTGACAGATTGCTTCTACGATGAAAACTATCAAGCATTTAAAATTTTTAATTTAAATGATTTCCAGTGGGATAGAGTAGAAGAAGATGACATTCACTATCGCAAAATTGTTAATATGGTATTGTTGCCAGACGGCTATTTTTATATATCAAAAATGTGGATAAAAATTATTATTATCATAAAGTAAAATTCATTATTTTATATACTAAAATTTGTTATAAAAACAAACAAAAATTAGTATGTTATGTAGTAAAATTTATTATTTTATATAGTAAAATTTAAACCCATTAAATTTACTATATAAAATAGCAATTTTTATTAGAAAGCTGGAATATCCTTCCGTTCCTACATTACATAGCAATTTTTGTTATATTTGTGGTAAATTTTACTATGACATTTTTCTCAGTGCAGTTTGCCAACCTCACAACTTATTGTCGAAAGTGTATTTATGGAAAAAAATAAAATAATACTTTTTGACGATTTTCAAAATAAGAAGAACGTCAGGCGCTCACAACTCGATAGCGAAAAGGTGTACTAAATTTCATATAGATCCGATGTATATACGAGCGTATATCCACTTTTTAGATAAAAAATTTCACTAGAAAATGAATAACTCGATGACAGCTATAATTTCAGTTCTGAAACTTTGACATAATCATCTTTGAAAGATTTCCGAGCGCCTAACGTTGCGTTTTTGTCTTGAAAATCGTTGTCGATTTTATTATTATCTAATATGTAATATGTTACCGACATATCGGTAACGTAGGGATTTTCACTTGAGTATCACATGGCCGTAATATTTCCATATCAAAAATTAGGCCTGCCTTGTAAGTTTGACTCTTGAAAAGTCATTGAAGTGATCGACTCCCTCAGTCATATATGTACACTTGACGTTGTCAACTTGTTTATGGTATCGGCTGGCGGGTCGCCACGTATCGGCCAGTGGCGGTGCTAAGTTTGTCACTTAGACCCTTTTCTTAGTACGGACAGCCACCTACTCCCATAGACAAGTTGACAACGTCGAGTGTACATATAAGACTGAGAAAGTCGATCAGTGCAATGACTTTCCAAGAATCAAACTTATAAGGCATACCTTGTTTTTGATGTGCAAATATTATTGTATTTATATAAATTAAAATACAAAAATATTCAAAGTTCATATTTTATATTTTAGTCGTTAGGGATCCAAATGGGTCCCGAATTGGTCTTTCACGTGTAGCTAGAATGATAATTTTATCATATAATATATAACTGGATTTCCAGCTATTCATAGAAGGATTCACAACAGAATAATTTATTTGAACTTTAAGTTGTTGATAAGTGATTTTACAACTAATTCTTAAGATAAATTTACAGCTGAATTTAGATCTATTTTTAAGCTGAATTTACAGGTGAATTTATACAGCTAATTTTGAAACTAATTTTCCAGTTAGGACTTTAAATAAATGATCGCCACGAGCGAAACACTTTCTTTATCCAATACTTTATTCATCGACGTTTCGGCTCTCGCAGAGAAGCCCTTTTCAAGACTGGAATAAACGGAACACAAGAACACACGTAAAATTAAAATAATTCACACTACT
>JAPYZO010014192.1:0-10507 GCA_030522905.1 Torymus flavipes
TATAAAGTATGAATCGATTCTTTCTTTTTTGAATGGTACTATGTTTTTTTAATGTTACTATTTGTTATTCATGTTATAGTGACTATTTTCTTTTGATGGGTTTTGATTGTTTAGTTGAATGAATTTATGATATATTTTGTCATAATCATCTCCTATACATTCTCATGTTTAAAAAGTTCAAATGTTTCGTTAAAGGGACTAGTTTCAAGCGCATACTTTGAATACTGTCTCTCAAATAGTGTACCGCAGCGGAACCACGAGCCTGAGGCTAAACCATTAACAAAAACATAGTTTTCAGTAATAGCTCTTCTGTGTTGGGTATTTTTTAAATTGTTATGTTTACCAAACTCCACTAAAATTTCATGCTAACAGAACTGTAAGGTAAATACATTAGATATTTAGAAGAATATATAGGGAATTTTATATTTGAAGTATTTTACATAGCAGTATTCAAACAACTGTACTTCGTAGCCACAATTAAATGAGCTCAGTGCGATCGAACGTATTTATCCTCCTCTCCTACACCGACTCCCCTCTATCTCAAATACCTGCAGACAACTCTCCGCGTACACGTGCGCACAGACGCGGATCCTCCGCGTCCTTTAGAAAGGCTGCCAAGAGGCATGCAGCGAATCTTCTATCTCTCTCTTCCCTCTTTTTCTCTCCCTCTCTCTCCTTCCTCAGCTGCATCGAAAGTGGCTGTGCAGCGGACGCCTACGGTTCACGCGGATGATTGCGCTGCATTAGAGGCGCTGCTACAGCAGGTTTTCTATGCGTGTGCGTGAACGCCGTTGATTTAGAGTTCGGTTTCTTTGGCCGCGGAAACAATCGCATTGCGAGCGTGGCTGGGCATTAGCAGTAGTAGGCGCGAGTATTGCGGGGTATTTAGAATACGCGCGGAGAAATGTGAATGGTAGTTTGATGATTGATCGGCTACTTTTGCCGGGATATGTGTTTTTGATTTTGAAATAGTTGACTAATGGGTCGCCAACGCGTATGGATTAGGGTCCATTTATTGTCTTTAATTATTTTTAATGAATAGCGCAGAGGATATTTGCAGGAATGTAGAAGACAAGCCTACGAGAAAAATATGTCTGAAAAGTAGAGCTTACAATGAATCGGTTTCTGCAATTTTTAATATTTTTACAATGTTTAATATGAGTGTTTTTATCAATATCATTCAAATGTCGAATCAGTTTAATTGACGTTGTTTTTATGGAAAGCGAAATTGCAATGCATGAAACAAAGCACGAGGAAGCCGTAGCAATTCTTTTTAAATATAATACTCTAGCTGTTATTTGTTAATTGAAAATACAATGACGTCTATTAGCGTAAAATGAAGAATAACAACTTTTTTTGTAAAACTTGTATAAATATGGATATTAAAATGCTGTAATGAAATTCCAGTGCACTTTCCACGATGTTTTTGTTTACTTAGAAAGAAAATGATAAAGCTTGATATAATGAATTTTTAAATGAACACCCGTATAGTTTACTTTTCTACGACATATAATTTTACGATGATCATTTGTACTCATATCGCGGCTTTGAAGTTGCCATAAAAATTAATAAGAATGCCGGAACTTTTCTAATAAAAGCGAAGTGAAGCATAAAACATGGTCTTAAAAGAATTTTAAAGATTAAAACTTTTAAACTGCAATGTTTTCCAAAATCACCTTTAATACTCAAGTTCCTTATGAATTTTCAGTAATATATTCTTTAAAACATAATCAAATATTTTCATGATTTTTTAATAAAAGGCCTCCATGAAAGAAATTTAAAAAAATAAATAAATATCTTACACAATTAAGACAGTTAATACTATATAATTAATTTATTTACAATATCTACAATTAAATGATAAGTACTTACCCCCTGTATAAAGCAATTAAATTTAAGGGAACTAGTCTTTGATGTTCACATAAATAATATTTATAAATTTCAACATGTAATTTAATTATACAAATGCTTCAGTAGCAAAGTAAATAAATAGTACGATAAAATTAAAAGTTATAATTTGTTTAAATATATGGATATTGCAATGTAAATATTGCAGAAACAGTTTAAAATTATTGAATATAAGCGCTATTAATGATTGTAAACGCTAATTAGGAGAATATTAAAATAAATTTGGGTATTACATAAATTATGGGAAAAATGATAGTTATAAAAATATTAGTTTTTTCAGATTTATGTAATAGTAAATAATTAAATAATTACAGCATATAATATATAAAAGACATCTAAAAAATTTACAGCAATGCACTTGAGTAATAAACTAAAATTTTCTAGCAATTATTCTGTGTCATCAGTGCACAACGAACTTTCACATTCTGTTAAGCATTTAAATAAATAGCTATAATAAAATTCTTTTTATTACATTAAAAAAAATAATTAATAAAAAAGAAGCATTTCCGCTCTATGAACACATTATCTTATACTGGGAAAAGGGAATTATTTTTGTAAACATATTTGAACATTGAGCATATTTGCTTGAAACTTTATAATTTTATTAATTTTTGGATTATGTTATAATTGAATAATAATAAAATAAATTCATTATAAAATAGTTCTTCTTGAATTTCATTTTATTATGTAAAATTAAATTTTTTATTTCTGGTGAACATGACAAATAAAAATTTATAAAAAAAATAACAACGTAATAACTCGATGTATAAATTCAAATTTATTAAATTATATAGTAAAATTGCAGATAAAACCACATAGATAATAAACCACAATTCCATATGGTTTATTCAATATCGTAAAAACACTCAAAGCAAAACTTTCATATCAAATTACACCTCTTATGTTTTACTTTAATTTGATATGAAAATCGTTGAAATCCGTCGAATCTGTGCAAAGTTACGTGCATTTGAAAAGTGCGAAAAATGAGACGCCCCGTGATGACATCTTCTTCATCGTCGCGTCGAGATGGCATGTTCTTCATCTTCGCGGCGAAATGCCATCTTCTTCAGAGTCGCGCCGAGATGGCATGATGTTACCCTCAGGCGTCGATATCTTCACGCATATAATTCCATCGTTAATTTATTCATTATATCTATTAAAATATAGGTATTGGATATCCGTCCTCTAAACAATTAGAAAACAGAAGTATATGCTTTACTATACTTACATAAATTGAGTTTCGACTTCAATATTAATTTAATTAATCGCGTATCAAAGTTACACATAAATAAACGCTCAAATTGGAAAATTAATGAAGTAATCCCTTATTAATTTAAGTCAGATATTGATAAAATTAAATATATATTGCATATTTATAAAAATTGCATAAAATTACATAAAACTTCGCATTCAGCGAAAAATATACCATACGATTTCGTACTAAACAATGTATAGTCAGAAACGTAATAAGTTATTCGACGTTGTACTCCTGTGTCCACATAGAAAACGCAATACTATTTTTTCACCGTTACCTGTCAAACGCGTACAAACATCGGTAGAAACTCCTTACATCGCAACTTCTTCGCATTCGAACACCTGTACATACAACTCCCAGGATATATGTGTGTATACGCGCGAACAGGCTATACTCGCGCGCATAATCCTCACGGGCGAAGAAGAGCCACATCACCGGCTTGATTTATCGCCTGCATTAGCGTCCCGCGGCCTTTTCCGGAATCGCGACGCGCGCGAGAGCGAGAGAGAGACAGGAAAGCCGCGCGTGCGATTTTGCATTATAAATCCGCGCGAGCACGCACTTTCACCCACGATTACGCCGCCACGACCGCAGGAGCGTCCGCGCGTGCGATTCGTCATCGTCTCATCACTTGTTAGTGACTATGTGCGATTTATCGCGGGGACGCCGATGGTCGCGATTGCGTTGGCTGCGATTATTTCGTCGTGGAGTTGTTTCTCCTGCTCTTGGGTTAGTTCTGATTTTCGTATATAGTTGAAATTTTAATTGCTGATGCGTGAACACTTGGCGAATTTTCTATTTTACGGCCGCCTCGTGGTTTAATTAACTTTTAATAATTATGTAGAGGGTGTTGCTTAATTCAATTAAAGTGGAGGCATGTTATTACATAATGATTTATTTTATGTACTTGAAGAATTTGATTATTACCATCTATAAACAATAAACACTTCTTATAAGAGTTTAATATCATTCTATATAATGGTGTACTTTAATTAGGAATTTTCACATAACGCTGCAATCTTATTAATTGTAATGAGAATATCGTGAACATCTATATATTCTTCTTAATTATATTTATCCTTGATTTAATATAAAGATGAAATTAGAGCATCTTTTGTTGTTTATAATAAAATATAAATATTATAAATAATGATGTAAGTTACCTAGCAGGATTTTACATCTATATTATTAAGTATTAGAATCATCTTACATACATTTACACTTTAAAAGTTAAAATATTCAATGTATAGAATTTCAACCATAATTATTATAAGCGCTTAAATCACATTTATGAAGCTAATCCATCGTATTATCACGTACCTTCTTCAAATAGAAATATCTTCAGATATTGAATTTAAAATAGATTTCTTTCCAACTTTAAAATCAAATTAAGATGGAAATAAAATCTTATTAGAGTCATATTCCGTTCATTCAGAATGAATTCCATCTGCGACGTAGCTCTTGAATAAAAATTATGGATTCAAATAGGGAAAGAAATATTCTTCATTTAGCTACCTCATTCTTTTTCAAGCTATTTGATTTGCTCTCAAATAACAATTTATTTCCCATTACACTACAATACAAACTTACCATCAGGGACCATCTTCATTACAGCATTAATTTTATAAATTAAAAATACCAATCAGCAATAATTCATCGGCCGGTAGTAGAATAATTATAGAAAAACGATGCATAATCAACGGGTTTCCCTTGAATAATGGACCTACATAATACCCTCGTCGGGGTATTTCAATGAACCAGCGCAAAAAAAGATCAATAAACGAGTTTTCGAGCAATCACGCGTCGATCATCTTGATGGTGTTGCAGCAGTCAGGAGGAAGGACTTTCTCTTATCGGTCGTCTTCTCTGTTGTCGCGTGTCCAGGATTGAGAGTTTTTCTCACCTTCTCTTTCATCTTGAACGTTACATGTAGCAGATCCTGGTGTAAGGGGATACGTACTCAGTTTCTTAGTTTATATTTCATCGATTAACTATTCAGCATAAATTGATGATCAATTTGCATAATAATGTTGCAGCTACGATGATAATACTTTGAACTGATTTGTTTAATATTTTGAATGCATGGGAAATGTTTTGGGTAATAGATGCGTTCTCAGACTTTTTTGTAATAAGAAGGTATGTTGTAAGGAATGCTAACGATGATGATTATCAAGCTAAGTGCATAATGTCTTTATTGCTTGTTTACTGACGTAATATGGCTTGAAGCTTTTTTTAAAATTTACATATCAATCATTTAATCATTGTTTTTCGTATACTAATCTTAATTTGCTCTGATGTTACAAGCGAGTCAACTTTATTTCTATTTGTTTAAAATGAAAGTATATCTTCATTTAGGATTAATTGTCTGAAGTTTCGCTTTCTATCAATAATAACATGCACTTTTCATATGTAATAGTAAATAATTAACGATACAAAAAAATTTGATATGATGTTCGCTAAAAGTATTGATTAGCTCACTAATCTTACTCTCTGTAAACACAGATTTTAAATTGCAAATAACTTCTAATATAAGGAGAATGAACAATTGCCTTGGAATCATAATAAAACCTTTCATATTATAGTAAGAGTTATGAGCAAAAAAAATTCAAGACGTGTCTCAGAGTTCAAAGAGGCTTGATTAATGAGTTCAAGGCAATGAACAGTTTAAGTAACAACAGATACAGAATGAAGTAATTCATTCGAAACTGGTTTTAATGCACAGTGAAGAAGATCTGCATAGGCGTTACTACTGTATCGTTTAAACATAACTAAATAATTATAATTTCTACATTTTTTAGTTCATTATACTAGATTAAAGTAAACTACAATATTATGTTAAATGCAGAAAATACATAAGAAATAAGGAAAATTTTTCAGAGTTTATAAATAACATAAATTGGAACCGATTTGTTCTATTAAAAAAAAAGAAGTTAATAAAAAAATAATATTTAGATCTTAGCGAGGAACTATAACTGTAGCATAAGAATCTTTCCTGATATTTTGGTTTTATAGAAACATAAACTGATTTTTTTGGTTTCCTATTGACGATTAAACCAAATTTTCGTCTAAAATATCATCTTAATGGGCCCTCCTAAAAGTGAAGTAATATTTTCAGTGAAAAGTTATAAACGTCGCTCTACTTTTCTCCACTAGTTTACTGTAGTACTGTTCGCGAGGCTTTTTACTGGTTATGTGTAGCTAATAGCTTATGCATAAGGTCTGTCCGAATATCGCAGAAACACGTCATAAACGTCCGGGCTTTTTATTTCGACACAAATGCTCCCTATTTCCACGCGTTAAATCTTTCAAGGAAGAGACCGGCCGTCTCTATATACCTCGCCGAAGATAGGAAAGCCATATTTTGTAAGTCCTCGCTGTACAGCGGGCCGTGCTCGTATATAACGCGTATATAACGCCGCTTAACCGAGGCAGCGGACCGCGAGTGCAATCTGCAATTCAATTAGCAGCGACGGGGCATGCGCTACCGCGCCGGCGCGAGAGCTCGTCTTCCGTGAAATATTAAACATTAGCGCGGTGCGCGAGAGCCTAATGTCACCTATATACCCTATATAAGCGTGTCGCGCGGCAGTGGCACCAATTCGTATAGGGTATATAGCTCGGACGCTTATCTTTTCCAAAGCAACTACGTCACTGATTATACACGTTGGATACGAAGTGATCTGTTAGATAAGACGCGATAGTGTGAATAGTTATGATTGCCGGCTGGTATTATGATTTAATTGAAATGGCGTATTTTGAGACCGTGTCGTCTAATGGGGGAGATTATGTGCCAGTTAATTACTGAAAATGATTGTAATGAAAATTTATGTGCTCCGACTGAAGATTGTACTGCCTGACTATTGCTAAAATGCTCGTAAATTGCAATTGGGTGCTTAAAATTTTGAAGCAGTTAGCCATAATTGACAATATTACGTGCTGAGATGAAAACATTACAGATACTTTAAAGTTTGTATTTTGTATTTTTTTTTTCAACTTCATAAAGTACTTATGAATATTTTTCTTCCTCGCGGAGGAAGCTTTGGAACGGAGGAAAAAATTTTTGAGACATAAAATGTTTAAAAAAATGTTTTAAGGCTTTTGTTCTTGTTTCGGTTGTAACTGAGATTCTTTCTATTTTTTTGGGTCAAATTTAGTTGTTCTGTGAATTGATTTGATTGTGAATATATGTCTTTTGTATAGAGAATGAAAGAAAATTTGCATAAAACTTGAAAGTCATTAATGCCTGATAAGCGCAACAGAGGGCAAACAGCATTCCGCATGCTAAAATTTTGTCCTCGGCTATAAACTTCGTGATCTTGATGTATTACGCTCTTCTATGAATAGATAGCCTGTTGACATGGTTAATAGTGACCGAAACGGATTGATCCTGCAAACACGATTGAGTGCATAACAGCACATATTACATAGATTATATACAGAAAACATTCGAAACAATGATTTACACATCATTTCAGTATCTCGATCTCTTCGTCCGAATATTTATTTCCCATTTGATTGACACGATAAATTTTTTGTTATATGGAGGTAATCCAAGGGAAACAATTAAATTTACTTACTATGCGATTGTGGTCATTGCATTCTATATTGTGTTGGTAAAGGCTCGGAATATTTTTCTTTGGACATGCGTCATCGCTCTTATTCTTCCCGTTCCAGCCTTTCTCGTTCTTCTATCATGGCAGCACAGGGCTACCATTATAAGAATATTATTTTATTATGAAACTTAAACTTCTCTGGATCATGATGTGTTTCACTGCTTTAGTCCTATTTTATTCGTTTTGCATCTATCTTGAAATGTTGTACTATTCGTTTATAGCGTGGGGGGCTGTTTAAGTATTTATCGAAAGAAGACTGTTCCGATGGCAATAATCTTATTTTATTATTATAAATATGTATGTATTTTTAGAGATTCAATATTATAATATAATTGATATACATTATATTTTAACTCGCTGACTTGAGGTCATACTTTTAAAATTTTGTTTCTTCTCAAAATCTTTAACATATGTGCCAAAATGATGATACAAAGCTTCATACAAAAACTAGAATATGAATAAATATGAGAAAACGATGTCCTCTATATAGTGGGCAAACAAAATGAATGGACTTGTATGATTTTTCAATTTTATCAATCACTAAATTATTACACTACACTAAATGATATCATCCAAAATTAAAATCATCAATTTCAGATTTGTTTCCAACGCCGATGAAAATTTGTATGAATATGTTCACTACGTTTGTCCACCATATAGAGGACACTTTCAGAATAGAGCGTATGATTTTTTTCTCAACAATTAATTCTACTTTTAACCATCAGAAAAGTAATAATGTAGAAAAGTATAAAACTTAAATAACTTACCATAATACAACTTTTGAAACGTTTATACAAAAATATTTCGGAGTCAAGTATAAGTTTTTAAATTTCTAAAAAGTAATGGAATTAAAAGAACTTTTGTAAAGCGATTTCGCTAGCAAACGTTATATTCACAATTGATTTACATTTTATTTGTATCAATTGAAAATAAAACACGACGCGATACACAAGAAAAGGTACAGTCTATTTTTTATACAGCCATGAATCATTGTCCACTGTAGAGGACGTTTGAAATCAGCGGGTTAAATAAGAAACTTATTAAAACACAAAGCTTCCTCTAGGAGGAAGCAAAAATTATCAATGACATTTTTCAAAAGTATATTGGATTTATCAATCCAAAATTTTAACCATACTTATTACACTTATTAAGTAAAACATTGGGTAAAAATTTCGAAGGATTGCCTTGATTCGTTTTTGAGAAAAAAATTATTTTAGAAAAATGCGTTTTTGTGGTTGCACGATAACAAGAGTAAAAATCAACCAATCGTCCTGAAATTTTGCACAGGGATAGTGTTTTTCAAGAGAATTCGTTTACCCGTAAAAAGTTAGAATACACGCATGCTAATATCAATAAATAGATTTATAATTATTTTAAAAACTGTATCAAAATGTCTCTATAGAGTTGTTTTTATTACGTTTACAAAATCAGTACAGCATTATACAAATAAAAAGAAACTGAAATTTTTTTTCAAGATTAATATATAGTTGGCAGCGGCTAAAGAAATAATAATTAAGTAAATGTGGTTCGATAAGAGAGACATCAGTAGGTCCGGAAGTCTGTTAGTATACGTGGAAGGGATATATGTGGGATCGTCTGGGGAATAATCCCAGTTACCGTATATACACGAGACATTGAGAAGTGGAGGGGGAAGGAGAGGGGGCTCTCGCCATATGATGTCAGTCGCCTCTCACTCGGCAAGCCGAAATAGCTCAGTTGGGAGAGCGTTAGACTGAAGATCTAAATGTCCCCGGTTCAATCCCGGGTTTCGGCAATACTTTTTTTTTATTTTTTGCTTGAATTAGATTCTATTACGGACTTTGTTTTATTCAATGAAAGTATAGTTGGTGTTATTTTTTGCTCTATATTTAGTGTTTGCACATCGTTGCGAATAACCGGTGACTGGAAAATATCAATAATTTTTATTTTATTTATTTAAATAATGTTTTTGTAACGGTCACGCAAATAATAAATAGCGGCCAAAAACAATTTAACACAAAGATATTTTTGTATGTAAAGAACTATTTATATATTAATTAATAAATATTTTTAAAATCAGATTGTTCACGAAACTTATTTCAAACTCATTATTTATCTGACACTATCTATTTCGACTGGAAGAATTGTAGATTATTAATCCCGTTTTCATTTTTAAAAGCAAAGCAAATCCGCAGCTATTCGGATATTATACTGTTATACCGCGTAATATTTTTCTCTGTTCTTTTCCTGGGTGCTGAGAGAGCGTACTTTTTGTTACCAGTTACTGTCTTCATACAAACGATTTTGCGGTAAAAGCGTGAGAGCGCGCGCCTGCATCCTCTTCTGATTTATTACAGAAAACGCAGTCTATGACTCGTATATAGGACCAGAGAGTAATATATCGATATTAAAAATGTCGACAAAAAAGGCAACTTGCAAGAAGACATTTTTCACTCTATTTTTTGCTTGTATGCCACAGTTCTGATATGGGAGACTGAGATTTATAGATATTTATCTAGAACTGTGGTTTTAAATGGAATCCATTCTCGGGCACTGATTTTAATTATGTCTATATTTTGTGTATGAATAGATATATTAGTATCGGATTATTGTCAAGTATTTGGTAACAATAAAAAGCCTTCTTCAAGTAGCATATGTTCAGACAACGAAAAAGATTTATATTTGAAATTAGTACTGTACTGTCCAGGAAAGCAGTCATTTTTCTTGCTTCCTTATAGGAGAAACTTTGTCA
>JAPYZO010014193.1:0-10233 GCA_030522905.1 Torymus flavipes
CTCTCATTGCTCCCAACCAATGAGAGAAGCGAGCGCGTGCGCCTGACCGCGGTCGAAAGCAGTCGAACGTCGTCGTACGCGCTTATGTGGCCCTGGCCTAATGACGGAGGTTGCGGTCTTAGTTGCGGTTGCGAATAGTTTCTAAACTTCTGCCGCATGGGTCACGACTGTCACGAGGTCACGACTTCAGTTTAAAGGCAGTGGGAGTCATTTATAGGTATAATAGTCGAGTACTTATGCTAGATTGCTGGCTAGAAGATTTCGGACGATTTTTTTGCTCACTAGCTGGCAGAGCAAGGAGATTGTCTGGTTGTGAGTTTGTGTCCCATACTTATTCTTATTTTAGATTTATTATTTATAACTGCAGAATATATAAAATTATTTTGTGTTTATTATTTATATTAAATTACCTAGGTGTATATTACACAAATATTAGATAGACGTATATTATGTAAAGTTTTGACATAAAATGGTAACGTATTAATAATTTTGAATAAATGATCGTTCTCCGTTCCTGAAATATTAGGTATATGAATATGAAACGACTACATGTGGATCCACCAAACACTAAACACTTTTATGTACATCAACCTTGAGGAATTTGGCGCCAAAGTCACGCCTGGATTCTGACGGTACAACGAAAGGAGAAATTATTTATTTTGCAACCGAGTAATTGTTTTTTTTTTTTTTTGTTTAAGTTAAACATTTGGTTTTTCATCATGGCAGATGAAAAGTTAGTGAAACTAGTTTATTCAACTTTCAACATGTATGGACTTACTATAACAAAGTAATGTATATTTTTCATTTAAACATAAGTATTAATCTTAATTTTTACAAATATATACTATATCGAATATTGATACTTTTAGAAAGCTAAGTGCAACAGTGGCCAAACATTTACAAAGCAATCCAGAGCTTGATCCAGAAAGTTGGACTACTAGAATTGTTGAACAAGTATTAACTCAAAATCTAAAAACACCCTCCGTTAATATAGAAAATATAAAACTTGCCCTAAAGGAATGCGTTAAGCCAGAAAGTGTTTTAAAAGAAACAGAAACTGTGCTAAATGTTATTGATACTTTTACAGTACCAAAAATAGTTTATGATTTAAATAAAAAGAAGTATGTTGCAGAAAATATAGATCATGACTTATTCCCAGATGCAAAATATAAATCACTAGTGTTTAAAGAAAGATTAGATTTATTATGGTACAGAACATTGAAACATTCTATTTTTGCACCATCTAAATTTGGACATGCAGATGAAGACAAATTACAGTTGGTTCCAATAGAATATTTACTTAGTGAATCCAAGACAAGAAATGTATGCATTATGGGATTGTTAGCTCAATTAACTGAAGGACAATATTATCTGGAAGATTATGGTGGCTCTATTAAAATAAATCTTAAAGATGCTATATCCTTTTTATACTTAAAAGTTTTATACTATAAAATAATTCATTTTTAATTTTCTTATTTAAAGTTTAAAATATTTTCCTTAATAATAAAAAAACACTTTTTTAGTTCAAGTCTCATTATGGAAGGTTCTATTGTACTAGCAAAAGGTAAATATGTTGATGGAGTTATGGAAGTTGAAAATCTTGATTTTCCACCACCAGAAACTTCAGAAGCAAGTCGTGTTAATTTCCAACAATCTAATACATTTGGAGGTCTTCATCGTACCTCATTGAAACTGTCAGAAAAGTTAAAGGCTTATGAAGAGGCAAATTCATCCAATTATATGCTATTTTTATCCGAATTTTGGCTAGATTCTGAAGTAGTTTTGAATAAATTTAAAATGATATTATCTGGGTACTCTGATTGTCCGCCAACAGCAATTATTCTGTGTGGACATTTTTTGAGTACTTCATCCAATGCTGCTAGTGTTAAAAAATTGAAAGAAGGATTTAAAAAGCTTGCAGCAATGATTGCAGAATTTCCAATAATTCAGCAAAACACTCAGTTTATTTTTGTGCCAGGTCCTTATGATCTTAGTGCTCCAAAAATTTTACCAAGACCTCCTCTACCAAAATATATTATAGAAGATTTTATAAAAGTTGTACCAGGAACTCATCTAGCTACAAATCCTTGCAGAATACAATATTGCACAAAGGAAATAGTTGTTTTCAGAGAAAATATATTGTCTAAACTTTGCAGAAATACACTGTCTTATCCAAAACAAGAGAAAGATGAAAATAATGAAGTTAAAGGAGAAAAAGTTCATGATGCTGTGAGTATAGTTATCTTCTTACAATTTAATAAAAAGCTGAACTAGTTCTTAAAGTTTATATTTTTTCATCAGTTTGCTCGATCGATTCTTCGCCAGTCACATTTGACACCACTGCTATTTTCTGTTATTCCTGTATATTGGAAACATGATCAAGCATTGCAACTTTACCCAGCACCAGATCTCATTGTTGTTGCAGACGATTTTCAATCATATAGTACAAGTTATCAGGACAGTAAAATAATTAATCCTAGTTCATTTGTAAAAAGTAATTTTTCTTTCAAATTATATTGTCCCAGTGACAATGTAATAGAAGACTGTGATGTGCCTGAAGATGAAAACTAGCATAGTTCATTTCAATTTAAATAAGGCAAACAAAAATGTAGAAACTACTATTGTAAATAGTTTTATTTTATATGATAACGTGTATTGTTTAAAAGATTGTTGTATGTACAGTATTTATTTCTTGAAAAATATAATTTTCATATTTTATATAGTTCATTAGTGTATTAAAGTTCAAAATATTTGAACGACTATTAATCGAGTTATAATTTACTATCCTTTTATAAATTCATCTAATATGGATTTAAAAATGAAACACCAAAAAATCGTGAGTTATTCAAAAGTAGAGTTTAAAATAAATTTATTTATAAATAAATATGTATATAGAGATAAATCTAGAATAACATACATTTTTACAAACTGAAAGGTAATAAAAGGAAAAGGAGATTAAAAACTAATCAATGTACTGAAGTATTTAAAAGTAATTTATCAGGATTCAATTCAGGAGTACGCAAAACAATTACTTTTAAATACTATATGTACAATGACAATTCGTTCTTCAACATAACATGCTTCTCATCGACATCAGAAGCAGCATACAGCCAATTTAGATATAATAACTAGAATACAATCAGACCCAACTGTCTTATAACTATACACAATTTTAGCAAATTATTACAAGTAGTAAGTCTGAAAGTTACTTAATTTTAATGACAAAAATATATCGAAAGATTTAGAATCAACTCTTACTAGCAATTACTGAGTTATGTATCACAATTTATGCATACTGAGGCACTTAAAAACCCCATACGGTATTAAAATCAATTTTGATCACACAACTCTGACATAGTAATTTTATTCATTACTCCATTGAGAAACTCGAAAAACCTAGAAAGTTGTTTTCATTTCTTACAACCGCAGCGATTGATCGCAATTGAATAAAAAAGTGTAAGAGAGGACCTTCTTAAACGAATCTACACAAAGAAGAGCAAAAAGAAAACGCAAATACTAGACTATTGCACATCCTTGTTGAGTATGTTTTAATTTCAGCTTTGTTGTACGCTAGTCAATTCCTCGAGTTGCTCGTGTTAGGATCGTTGGGCGCTTCCATTCCTCTTAATGCATAGTAATACGATTATGTACCAGTGCTTTTCGCGCGTAACTATGTACAGATGCATAAATTGGAGCATCGAGTTCATAAAGTCAGTCATCGGACGGTCTCTCGGTCCTTTGCTTTCTACGTCTCATGATTTTGCTGGATTACTGTTAAATTCCTCTGGAAAAAAATGTAAAATTTCATTGTAATGAATTGCAATTCTTTCAACTTATGCAATGTATGTCGAAAACAATTCCAAAATTAAATTAAATTTTATTATTTTTCCAAATATATGACAAAGCGTTTGTTTGAAAATAAAGTGGCAATTGAGTATGTGCAATTGTTGTTATTAATAAATTTCATATTGCAATTTTCTATATAGCATTGACAGAAATGAGTCACTGTATACTCACTATCTCTCTGGTACCTTCGACAGGCTTCGTTTCTTTCTGCCGCATCAAAGTACCACAGCGTTATGGCGTATCTTGTTTTGAAGGCAGGTTGAACCTCGTGTGGGTTTCTGCGATCTGACCAGAAGAAAAGTATCCGATCAAACAACGGCTCGATATCCGCTACTTGATCTTGCCAGCCTTCTGGGAATATTCTGAGGAGACCACCGTTTTTCTAAAATAGAGAAATTTCATTACTTTTTACATTCGATTACACTGTATATTATAACTATTTTTACATTCAGAAAAAATTTTAAGGTTCGAGTTTATAAGTAAGTTTACCATATAATGTAACATAATTTAATTACCTTAACGTCCCAGTCCATATTCAGATAATATATCGCCGTGATACACCTGCCATCTCGATTAGGATTGTCTACGTGTTTTACATAGTGTGAACCATTTCCAGGATAACACGCTACCATAGCCTGCAACAAAAATTAAAAAACGTTCAATCAACTGAAATATTTTTTAAATTGAAAATGAACTAAATTTGACGCTATTGTACAGAAAGAGAGTAAAAGAAAAATGAGGTATATGACGTGCTACGGTTTCTCTTTTCAGCTAAAAAGCTGTGAGTCAGGCATTCGCGTTTACATTTTCCTGTATCACCGCAAACAAAAGTATACAGGCATTACGTGTCACCGTATTTTGTGTCGGTTATGCTATTTGTTTGTAAATTAAATTTTTTGTAGTTTCCTTCGAGGAAACGCTGCCGAGCAGTTCACAGGATTATTCAATAAGAGAAGACACTTCTGCTTATAAGTGATCGGTAGAGATGAACAAGGAAAAATTCTGAACTCAAGTGGGGAAAATCAGAGTTTGTTGCGTAATGTGTAAAGAGCCACAATAAATGTGACTGGTGCCATTCTATACTTTTTATTATTTGCTAATCAAACTAAGTTTAATAAGTTTTCATACATTTATCGCTATGAGTCGTGGACTCGAAGAAAGTCTATATTTAAAAACATCTACAAGTATCGTGTGTAAGTTTTTATTAATACCTTCTATGTCATTTGAAAGTCATCAAAGTGCGCATCTTGATCTTAACGGGAACGTCACGTAGTTATTGAACGCATAAGAAAAATAGTCATTGCATTGTAAGATATTAATAAATGTGTTATCCGTTAAAATTTAGAAATGTGAGTAAAGTCAAACGTTGAGAGAAACTTTTATGAAAATTAAAAGCCTATAAAGTAAATATATATTTACATTAAAACTCCAGCAGCAGTATTTCCACCTATGCCATGTTTATAATCGTATAGAGCTCGCAATGACAGCCTAAAATACCAAAGTGCCTTCCAATACAACAACAGAACCTGAACGAAAGGACCCGCAAGACAAATCGTGCCTGTCGTATGCAGGCTGTTTACAATAAGCACCTAACCAGAATCGCATTCGTTTGACTATATAATAAGAAAGCCTTATTTCAGTCACATTGTGAAAACTCTCGACGCGTCCCAGAATCTACGATACAATCAGTTCCCGGAGCGCGTTCATTGCGTCACCTATAGGTACTACACCTCGGCAATGAGCCCCGGACTTCCTTCGTGGATTACGTACACTCTAGTGGCGCACGTGCGGAAAACACTGTGCGCGACGCGAGATATAATACTTCCATGGCGTTCATCACGTAGACCGCCGCGTGAAAGAAATTTTCTATAGCTTTGCGAACGAGGGCATATAGAGAAAGAGGGGATGAGAGAGAGAGAGAGAGAGAGAGAGAGAGAGAGAGAGAGAGAGAGAGAGAGAGAGAGAGAGAGAGAGAGAGAGAGAGAGAGAGAGAGAGAGAGAGAAGCACGTACACCATGGTAGTTGATGCGCGGCCCTAAGGGAAAGCACTGATCGTACCTATTTTGCGCTTGATGGCGTTGCTCCCGATCGCAATATAGTTTATGTTGTTTGCAAATAGTTTCAGGACTCCGTTCTTTTTGTTAATTTTCTGCTGATTACGATGGGGTTTAAAATCGCATAATCTTAAAAGATCGATTTCAACATAATTCTAACATAATTTTTGAAATAAGAAGATAAGATTGGCTTGGACAGTCGTAACCATTGATTAGTATATGAGATAATACAAATTGATGAAGACATTTCCACCTTCAATTATTGTTTCAAAAGACATACCCAGTTATGTATAACTGTCAGCCAAGTGTCGCGCTTGTCACATTCCTTAATTAATAACACGAATGTCACTGATATTCTAATTTCATTAATAAATATAAAAATTCTTTTAAAGTCAATGTTATCCAATTACGGAAATAAAAATAAATTCTAATAGAACGAATGAACTGCACTGAGATAAGTTTAGTCTTTTGCAATATTATAATCGTGGGAAATATATCAATGCCAAATATAAAATAATTTGCATGTACTGTCAAGGAAAAGATGCAAATCAAATAAAATTCTATATGAATGAAGTGAACTTTACAAAGATTAGCAAATCTATAAGTCAATGTCTAAGCCAGCCAAGACTTTAATATCAGCTAAACAATCTGCAGAGAAGTAAATTTAAAAATACTTTTGAAAATGACAAATAAACTTGCCAAAAATAAAACCGCAAGCCTTACACTGACTCGAGTAGGAAATCTTCGAAAAGAAAACAAATATACGAGAGCGATTCGAGTCGAGCGCACGTATACACCTAAATACAGTACCGACCAGCGGGCATTTTAAAAGTCTATACGACATAAGGGTTCGCTTCCGTCCCTAACCCGCCGAAGAACCGTACAGGCGCGTGCCGCCGGCGCCTCACAGCCTTGGAACCACATTCGCCTTTTATCGAGCGTGCAAGTCGGCACGTATACCTATTACACACGTGCGCGCGTGCCGCCAGCTGTAATACAGAAATCCACGTGTCTTTCCCCATACATATATGGGGATGTCCTCACGACCGCGGCATGAAATTTAAAGTTCACGGGCCGCGCGACAGTATACACAATCGCGCTCGAACTTGACAATGACAAATTTTCCGCTTCTCGTTCCTTGAAGTTTTCAAAGCCAGCGCGATAAGAGCAGTACCGGGTTCAATGCGGAATTCGATAAAATGACTCAGTTCGCAGAAATGTAGAGAAATAAATGCAGGAGAAAATATTATACGAGTTTCGGAGCAAAGCAAAAAAATCGCATTGGCACGTTTCTTGTCACGTTTGCAGTTTAGTTTACACGTGAAAGATAGAATCTGTATAAACAAGTTCGGCCAGTATATTAATAGGACCGATGACGTGAAGGGGTATCTATACCGTTTTATGATAATCTGGCACAGAATCGCGATTCCGTCGTCTCACAATATATAACGACTGCTCCAGTAAAACGATTTCCTGTATATATACATCGCGATTTTCGCTCTTTGTATATTATTATAGCGTGACCGAGCCTTCGAGACCACACCGACCAAAAATACTTGAAACAGCGAGAGATAGATATACTTTATTATTAGAACCGTGCGGCCAAAGGATAACCCAATGACACACCGATACCCACACCGCGCATAAATCAACGCGTATCTCATTATTTCCTCGACAACTCGTGTAGACAAGCGGGGATAAATATTAATGAAGCCACGAGCGTGTAAATGCATGCATCGTTCGCCTATTACCTCACCGATCGAATTTGCATAGGTAAACGCACGCGTCTTCGGACGACAAAAGGGGCAAATGCAGCACTTGCACGCGGGGAGGGCAAACAAGCAATTACGAGGATCGGAAAAGGTGGTCTACGTGACTGGGCGCCGCGGCCTATCGCGGTGCATAAATATTTCGAAGATAACGGAGATAACGAGTGCGTGAGTGTGCAGGAAGCCCCGCGACGACAGAAGAGGTGGTTTTTGGCCGCCCGCTCTATTTTCACTCCACTGTATATAAGGTCGTCTTTGTTACGCGTTGTTTACTTTGCGCACGGTTAATGTATTTTCTTTTTCTCAGATGTTCGCGTACGTACGATCGACATGATATATACCTAAGTGTTGTTGCTTTTGTTTATAGTGATTCTCTTTACTTCGTTGGTTTGATAGAGCTTGTACTCGAGTGTCCCACTGCAATGAACTTCTATATTTTTATACTTATATTCCGCTTATCATATCGAGTCTTTTTTTATAAGGTGGCAATAACGCAGTTAATTTCCTTCTACGATACATATACCTACTCACGCATCTTGGGGGTATAGTATACACGCGCACGCTCGCGCGACAGCCTGTAAATAAAACGAAATCAGTAATCCATTATAAGCATGAGCGAGCCACTGAATTAATGAATCCGATTACGATCTCCCCGCAAATAGTCCGATATACACACATCGGCCAACGACAATAAACCGTTGGTGGTATAACTTCGAAAGTTTTGTTTACATACATATCAGCTACACGCCCGTGCCGTGACTAACTCTAATCCGATAAGAAGGAAACGCCCGCTGTACATTGCCAAGTGCGCATCATCGTGATGCCTGCTTTTATAGAGTTATAGATATGCGCAAATTGGCTGTATAGATATCTATAAGCGATGGAAATCGACCGATGCGCCTTGGCGCGGCTTGCGAATCGTTCGCGTTAACCTTCGGGAAAGTTACCAAAACGACGATTGGTGAGAGAGAAAAAGAAAAGAGAGAAGACGGCGACCACCAGCGATCGACCAGTTATATACACCTCTCGAGCTCGTGGTGAAATATTCCGTAAGCGCCGGGCATCATCCCTGATTAGCATAACGAGGCGATGCATTATAGGCTGGCCCACCTACCTACTATGATCGAGAGAAGAATCGATAAAGTATTTCGCCAATAATTTGACCTTTAAAATAGCGTTCCAGTATGTTTGGTGAATAAACGCAGTCACATTTGAAAAGTAACTCGCAGGTGTTTGGCAAGTGAATATTTCAAGGCACCATGAGTTCTGATTAGTCTAATGTACGCATGGAAAACTCGTTTCCTTGAAGCTATGTACAAAGTGGGCCCAATTTATTAATTATTCCACCTTTAAATAGCTTATGAACAATTACATATTACTATAAGAACACCTTATAATCTTATAATTAAGTTACACAATTCAAATTAATTACTGTTCTTTTATATTCACACATATATAAAGATTATAGATTGTTTAAACTATATATTAAACAGGATTAAACCGTATAGCTTTTAATTACCCCACTATTTCTACAATTTCATGAACACTTTAAAATCGCGCGCGTTCGAAGAATTAGCTCCTCATCGGTTGTGAATTCCCTAACGACTTTCCTCAATCAAACCGCACAAAACAAAGCACTGTATAAACGCGGCATTACAGCATTCCTATATAGACGTGCCAGTCAACATCACGCAACAATCTGGCATGTCGCGTGAAAAATGTGATGGGCTCTGAGAACAAAAATTGAAAGTACTTGAAGTGTCGTGCGCCGTGCAGCGCTACACTTATCAACAGGCCTACTGCAGTCATGTTAACACTTATATATCGCCGGTGCTTATGAAATCAAACCCTTTTTGAAAAATGCTATGAAAAAACTCATTTTGGAAAACGCTATGAAAAAAAACTCATTTTGAAAAATGCTAAGAAAAGAAACTCATTTCGGAAAACGCTGTGAAGAAAACCACATTTTGATAAACGCCGTGAAAAAAAACCCTTTTCGATAAACGCCGTGAAGAAAAACTCTTTCATTAGAACGCCGTGAAAAAAAACTCTTTTCGATAAACGCCGTGAAAAAAAAACCTTATTCGAGAAAACGCTGTGAAAAAAAACGTTATCTCTGTCTATCATTAAATTCCCTGTTAATTTATAATACGGTTTATAACTAATTAATAAAACTTTTCTTAGGTATTTCCATACATTTACCCATACACTCAAATTCGTGAGGAAATTATCTTCTGGGCATGATCCACTCACCGTACACCGGAATAGTACCCTGAGATTTAATTAAATTAATCCTCAAATGTATGGAAATACCTCAGAAAAGTTTTATTAATTAGTTATAGACCGTAGAATTAACTGATAGACAGAAATAACATTTTTTTTCAAGGCGTTTATCGAAAAGGGTTTTTTTTCACGGCGTTCTAATGAAAGAGTTTTTCTTCACGGCGTGTATCGAAAAGGGTTTTTTTTTTTTCACGGCGTTTATCGAAATGGGTTTTTCTTCACAGCGTTTTTCGAAATGGTTTTTTTTTCACAGCGTTTTCCGAAATGAGTTTCTTTTCACA
>JAPYZO010014198.1:0-12323 GCA_030522905.1 Torymus flavipes
TATATATATATCAATTTTTCTTCGAGCTGTATTAGCAAACGCCACGTGCGAGCGTAAATTTTTTCGAATGCACATGTATAGATATTATAAGCGTGGGTTTACGCGTGCGTTCGTAGAAGCTTATTATGCGGCGTGTGTTAAGACTAACTTCCTTGAAAAGTCGGGTGATGCACTCAAAGTGTCTATAAAATACGCGCGAGCACACACCAGATATACTCTCGCTAATTACGCTCGAGACTTGGGCAAATATTGCTCGCTTACACGACCGGCAAAACTTTTATGTCAGAACTGTTTTTCGTCTCGACGCATTTCTATAATACACATTATAATCCTCAGGCTGCGTGTATACATATACGGAGATGCTAAGCCTTCACATTGACACTTGGAATTAGAAATTCCACACGTATAGACACATCGAGCCTCCAAGATCCATGATAAAGTCGAGATTCACCGAAGGAATATTGAGTAACGCGGTTTCCCTCACTACGCATTCGTCTATGTAATGACGAGCAATCGGCAAATGATAAGGTGCCGCTGCAACCGCGGCAAATCACATAGTTTCGACGCTTGCCGCTATATAATGCGAGGTTCTCAATGTCACCTTTTTTTTCTTTTCCTCTGCTGTGGCACGTGTGTACTGCAGCGGGGATTGACTTTGAAAATGAAACGTTTCCTAAGGCGCGTAGGTGTAGGAGTGCAGTTTTTCTTATTTTCTTTTGTCTTTGGGGTGAGAGATTGGAAAGGTTATTAATGACTTGAAGACATTGTTCCAAAGCGACATTTTTATTGCGACTGGAAAAGCATAATTATACCTTAACTTTTAATAGAGTGATTATACCCTGGAAATGTCAAACGTCAGTACTTTTGCTGGCACGATAGTTAAAGACTCCGTCGATATTGACCGTCGTGGAGGTGAATTATTAACAAATTGCGATTTTAACTGAAAAATGGAACCGAGTGCATTTTACGCACGCTATATAGTACTGTCAAATTGGCAAAGCTTCTGTAAACCAACCAAATTTCTTATGAAAAAGAAAAAACAATCTCATTCAACCAGCTACCACTTTGAAGAAAAAAAATCGTCAAACAGCTCTCTCATTGACAAAATCACCTGCAACACATAGTAGAACCTTCCGTTCCGCGAATCCACTAACCTCGACAACGCGAAAAAAAAATCCACCGAGAGAGGGAAAAAAACACTAGTATTAAAATGAGAAAAAAAAAGAAGGAAAAGAAAAACTGGTACCGTCAGCCGCGCATCGATTTCCGCGCGGATCGTTAGCGGCAAATTGCCTCGCTTCGATCTCGCACTGAGGTCACCCTGCGACTGGCCTAATAAAAGTTATGTGTAATATGCGCGCACTCGCATCGATCGGTAGACGAAAGGCGGTCGAAAGATGAATGTATCGTCCGGGGACCGATAGGATTTGAGATTTATAGGGTGGTGGTAGTCTTCAAAAACAGTTTATATTTTTTAATTTCAGTTGACTGTTGAAGCAAGATTTTTAACAAATGTATAAAATTACTTAACTTCACTTTAAAGAATTAAAAGTTAAATAATTCCTGGAACTTTTGCCTTAGTATAATAAAACTATCCATAAAAGTGACTATAAAGTAACTAAGAAATTCGTTATCTCGTCCAGAAAATATTTTTCTTTTATATTAGTTATTTCTCATCATTTTAGCAAAAGTAACAGCAAATAATTATCACATCATCAATAAAATTAGCCTTGTAAATAACCACACTTGCATAAACTATCTTATTCCCCATAAGACCCAATCTCATAACCCAATTTACTCGGTACACTATATAATATATCCTCAGTGTAAAACAATGTAAAGCTCGTGGACACGTGGCCATTGACAACTACGCAATAGGTCATGCCAGCACGCGCGCCCGCTAGCCGGTCGTCATGTATAATACAACGTAACCCTCCATTGAAGTCGAAATAGGTATCATTACCCGCGCCGCGACGATGTACGCCGTAAACATGATATTATTTTGTAATATTGCCAATTGTTCAATAAGTGAGAGATTTTTTGAAGATTAATAGTTTTCTTTTTTTATATTAATGGATTAATATATTGTTGATTGATATTTTAGGCTCCGAAAAACTCGCTATAGGAATGTGAAACAGAAGTAGCTATTTTCTGTGGCTGTGTCTATATATTCTTATCAAGGTCTTCTTTTATCGCTCGTTATGTGTTATTACATAGTAAATCGCATTATTGATTACATCAAATGTCTGTTTCTCATAAATGCGTGATGTAACTCCTTTTTTTAATACCTCCATTATTTCCGGGTTCAAACACTTAATGTTTCATTAATGATTAGATGGGTTTCTATATTTTTTTCTTTTCTTTCTTTTTTGTGAACCTACTTAAAAATTTCAATTTCTGTTGCTTATTGTAAATTTACTGTATTTTTAACATACGGTTTTGGAGTGTGTTGAAATCGGCTATTTTTAGCTTTAAATATAATATGTAATTTTGCGAAAGCACGTGCAAAACAATGCATAAAAGTGTGAAGTTTCTCGTCTGACATAAATATCGGATAACAGCGTTTTGTTTATCAACAATATATTAATAAGAAAAGAAAGCCAGAAATACTTATTACATAAGTACTCCCTCACAGACATGTCCATTTAACAGTTAACCACGGATCTCTTGTGAATTATAAAGCTATTTGAAGCAGTTAATAAACATCTTGATTATCATCGCACCAATCAAATTTCGCACTTCACCTCTATATCTCCACACTGAAAATCCCCGAGTCTCCAATTTCCTGTCCCACATCTTAAACTTTGACAGGAAAAAATATTCCATCTCTTTACCCCAATATCAACCGCAATCGAACGCACACACACACACACACACACACACACACACACACACACACACACACACGAACTTGGCGATATAATTAATTCCGCGCTGGCAGAGGCGACGCCGATTCCCTTATCACTCGACGTCGCGGCTCGCGCTAGCTGTCTATACCTCCGCGCGGTCGCTTCCAATATTATGTATACACACACATGCCCATGTATATATACGTTTGCGCTCGGCGTAAGGTGAGAGGGAGTGAGAGAGGCGCGATTCGAAAAGCGCGCGCGCGCTCGCGTCAGTGGCCGCCGTGCGGGACAGCAGACGCACACGCGCGCGCGCGAATTCGCAGCCGGAAATTATTATATAAATTAATATAATAATAATCGCGATTGATAATTGTAAGATTGGAAAAAAAGAATTAGAGATTTCGAGGGTCGAGAAGATGAAGACGCGAGTGGAGACCAAGATGAATGCTATTCAGGTATGGGGAGGCGACGTCACGCGCGTGATAGTATATATATATACGGTGCGCGATATATACGAGGAAAAGTGTGGAAGGAGTGAAACGGTGAAGTTTGAGGTTATGGTGGTGATGTTTGGTGGTAACAGGTGGAATGGTGATTCGGAGTGATTTGTGGTGGCGTATGGTGATGTCAGAAGTGACTGGCATGACTTTATGGTGTGCATCTTGGCGTTTTAACAGGTTTTTATGGAAAAATCTGTGTGGTTGATGGTTATGTAAGGTTATTGTTCACTTTTTAATTGAAGGCAGAGAAATATGTACTGCTACTGTAGTGTTAGAGTATTGTTTGCGTATTGTTTAGAGATCGTAAACCATTTTTAATCATTGCCTTATTCACTTGAACAGTGAAATGAGAATCAATCAGTTAATTAACAATTTTATTTTCAAGTACTGCTGTAAATGATAACATTCTAGTTAGATCCTCATTCTGACAACTTATCAATCCTTTGATTTGTACTACGATTATATTCCTTTTTTAGAAAATAAACCATTTATTTTCAAATTTATCACACACGTGTACAGATTCTTTAAAAATGCATCGTTCGCAGATCCTGTTCTTTTTGCCAATTTTTCGCAATGATACTGCGATCTAGAAACTTATATCAATTATACCCACGACACTGCTTTGATGTTGACAGGAGATAACGCACTCCTTTTTTTGTCACTTCAACCACTCGTGTACGCGTGTATGTACTCGCTCCAAATTTAGAAGCTGACGTTTCCATCTCCCGCGCAGTTGCACAGTGCTCGCATCCTAATTTTTTTTTTCCTTAAAACAAGGAATCCGCGAAATCTCGCGAATAAAACAGATCAACTACATTCTGGTTAAATTCTGGGCAACCGGTCAAACGCGTTTCTCTCTTTCGCCGGGAGAGAGAAAATTTCGAGACGGAGATGTGTCTGTGTGCCTGAGGCCTGGCATTGAAAACTTTTACAACTGACCGAGTCGAAAGTCCACCGTGAGAGAGAGGCACACAAGTCGTGTGTAATCGATTCGTCGTCGCTGTATTTTTAGACGAGCTTAGCATAGTATTTTGCGCATATTTAGGCGCGTTTTCGAATTTCGGGTGGGAGTATGTTGGTGTAACGGTTGTTACGGGTTTGAAGCTTTCCAACGGTATCGCATTGATGGTAACAGGTGTGAGTGTGTGTTGGTTTTATTTATAGATTTGCTGGTTGTTAATGAATAATCAATAATAGTTAATATAAATAATCAAGATGTAAATTAAAAAAAATTATTTTCCTAAATTTTTTATTATAAGAGGCAGAAAACGTTTACAGTAAAAGAATTAGTCACAATACTCAGAAATATAAATTCGAATGTATCGGCGAATAAGAGCTCAAAACGTCATTAACCACTTTAATTTTCGTCTTTAAATTTCGACGTAGGCTGTAAACTCAAACATAATGATCACTTCTGGAAGCACAATTTTGTACTGAAAAATATGACTTTGAACTGTAGTTTTGTTGATCGATTTAAAATTTAATATTGTTGAACGTGTTATTATGAATATTATAAATATCGATACAAGTAATTTAGCATGAACTAAATTTTTATTAAAGACATTTGAATTTTTATGTTGTAACTTATTTCTGACATAAAAAATAAAACATAATTAAAAATATTACATGCTTTAATGTATTTATGTAATACACGAGATTATATAACTTTCGACATAAGAAATTGGGAGACAAAATTTTGTGAAATTTTCGCGAATCTATTACACATAACAGATAATCACCAAAAAACGCAGAATTCAATAAATCATAATATTCTAGTTTACTAAACCGTCGCTTGCATTAATTATTCAAAGCTATTGTAGAGATTATCAGAGATGGTAGAGTACACCTAAGTAAAATATTTGATCAACAAATCGTATTAAAAAAGAACATCACGCCACATTAATATCTCCCAAAAGCTATGGCGCATTATTGCGCAATAACGTTGTTCTATTTTTCACCCCTTTAGCGACAAATAATTTTTACACTTTTATCAAAAAACAAGTTTTATAACTAAGACCGTAACTTTTTTTAATATAATTGATTTAAAATAATAATATTATCCAACTAACAATATAAAAATATTAAAGTAAAAAAAATTAAAAAATTTCATCAGGAAAAATTTTTTTAAACGATTCTTAAATGTGGTCTACGTAAAGACAAATAAAAATAACTTTTTCCCAGGAAATAACCCATAAACCAGTGTTTGTTTACATACCAAAACGCGTGTCGACAATAAAACTCAAATAAAAAACAAAACCGTTTCATAAGCCACGTTCACCAAACTCCTCTCCTCTCTGAAACCTAGACAAAAAATCCACACACACATCACACGCATGCGCGAAATCCCAGCTCCGCTCCGTCAACAAAAACGTTCCGCGATAACAGTATTAACATGAACGTTCTCCCAATTTGTTTAATCGCCGCGATAAAGCCGCGACTCGAGATAACGCGCGCGACACCTTTTCTCTCTCTCTCTCTCTTTCTCTCTCACTTACCCCCTTGAAGACGCCGCAGCGATGATAAGGGGCGCGCTGAGATACGCTGATAAGACGAAAAATATTGAGTTAATGTGTGTACGTGCGTATAACAGTAAAAAAGTTGAGAAGGAGAGAGAGGGAAGAACAGTTGATAGTAGCGTTTGGTAATCGATCAGCGATGAAGAAGCCACGCGGAATCGCACGGTGGTAACGTTTTGGTCAACAACAACATGTGAGTGAAGTACGGTACCAAAAATTACATATTTTCTGCGCGTGACTTTAATTACAATCACTGTTTTTTTTTTCTTTCATTACAAATGTGCATGTAAATTCAAAAAAAGATGTTCACGATAAGCCAGAATAAAATTTATCGAAACAAGAGGCAATTATGCACAATCTATTGAGGTGTACATCAAGTGTCTTTTGTATATTCATTAACTTAAAAGGTCAAAAGTTCCTAGACAGTTGGTATCGACTGTCAAGTTTTATGTTTTCACATTTCGCATCGATCCGCTCGGTTAATTACAGCAATGAACTTTATTTTCATAGCCATCGTAACTCATGAAATTATCCTATAAATTCTGGTAATTTTAATTAGTCGCAACAAGCTGTCGTGCAATTTTTTTTGCAGCAACAGCTCCCAGCAAAAACGTTTGACGAAACAAAAAATTGTCATTAACATTGTAATTTATGAGTAAATATTACATCAGGCACGCTTCAGTCGTTGGCATTGATTGTCAGGTTGGAAAAAAACAAATACGAAATAGAAAAGAAAAAGAGGGAGATTGAGAAGGAATGTATTCAGGAATCCATTAGTTATAACAAATTCATGCGTACTATACTATTTTTAAGTTGGCATTGGTAAATGAATTTTTCATTCGATATTAAACGCTTTTTATAGACTGAAAATATTCAGAAAATTAGAAAAATTGTATTGATAACTTAATTAAATTTTTTGTTTTTAATCTATATCGTCAATAATAAAATATATAATTGAACAATTATTAATTGAAAATAAAAAGGTTAATGATTGTGATAAAATTCTTTTTTACATTCCGTAGCGAAGTTCCATTAATAAGCAATTTGCCTTTAACTTCATATTTAAACCATTTACCCTTTATAAAAACGTTTTGAATCAAGCATCTTTCAACCCCATTACAAACATTAAACATCGTCACCATCAAAATTCAACCAGCATGTCCCCGTAATAAATCGAGAATTTTTGACGCACCAGACACAATCTCTCTTTCTTTTTCTATCTCGTGAAAGTCGATTATACGCGATCACCGAAGGCGATCGTGTCTTTTAGCATTTCGAATCGGGACTCGCGTTCTCCGCCCGCTTCGACACTGCAGCAGTAGCATAACTAGCAAGTTGTGTACCGGGCGAATTCAGTTAGCGAGTTCAGTGCTTTCACGAGAGATGGCGAGACCGTATGCCTTTCGTGAGCAATTGATTGTAGTGCAGTGTAGTATTGTGGTAGTCGTCGTCATAGAGAAATTTTGTTTTTTACGTTTTCGAATTGAACATTAAAATTGTAAAATTTTGATTATTTTTGGCGAAGTGAAGAATCTGCGGTTATTTGATAAGGATGTGCCTAATTTAACAAACAGGATTATGAGTCCAGTAAAAAAGAATGAAGTAATATGCTTGCTAAACGAATGTTTTTGCGCGAAGTGATTCTCACCTCATCAGATAGAAAAAAAAAATGATGAAATAAAATTAATCTATCTTTTATGTTTATTTCTGACTGTACAGAACCATTCAAAATGCATTTATCTTAATCGACGACAAAAACTTTATTGTTGTAAAACAATAACAACTGTCTTCCGGATAATTTTAACCCACATGCGAAAAAAAAGTCTGCTACCTACGTGGTAAACCGTCTAACTGCAGACGAGGAAAACTAAATGTTTCGTTATTATATATCAGCAATCGACAAAACAGGAAAAGACTAATTTTTGCTTGCACCTGACGAAGATAATCAATTTTTTTTCTATTTCTCCCGATAACAATAAGCGCTGCGATGCACTTTGAAAATAACTCCGTATGTGTGTTTACTAAAAATAAACAAACTGAAACGCGGAAAATCGCGATTATAGTCCTCGTAGATTGCTAATTTTTTTATGATGTGTCAACAGTCGTTAGCAGGAGATATACGGAGAGCCGGTGATAATCGGTTAGAACATTAGTTTTTTAAATTGTTGTTTCCACACGTTTCTACATTTTGTCGGATGAGATTTTGTAAATATCTTTGCCTTGTTATAATGAATTCGGAATTTGAAATCTGCCTACGTGCGTAGAGTGATGCGCTACGTGAAATATATCCTTTTCCAAATATTTGCCGATTCAAAAATATCATAAAAATGACGAGGAAAAAATGCGGTTCTTGGAAATAACATAAATTATTGCCACTTGTATCATAATTGTTTTCTAACTTGTTATAAAAATCAATTCATCTCGAAAAAATATTTTCTGCTAAAAATGACACTGCTCAAAACATTCATGCCTCGTTATCAAAATTCCTATATAAAATCCATAAAAATTACTACAAAAAATAGTAAGTTTCATTACACATCATCCTAAACCTTTCAAAATCTTGATTACGTCCTTCAATCACACCAAACGATTACTTACAATATCTCCCGCACCACAAAACAATCCCACCCACCAAAAAAACAATCAAACTTCAATCGAAAAATCATTTCTCAAAGTATCAGATTTCCCCCTTTCGAACCCCTTTTTCCATCCTCCATTACAAGCTCGCTACATCGTGTCACTTACAAGTCCGCCCTGTACACTGCGATCGTAAATTAGTCATAGTTTCTTCGATCGATCGATCGGGTCCCGATACGCGCCGGCGCCAAAATCGTCGCGACGCGCGCTTTGACAAATCGTTCGTATATAATATGTGGAGAGATGGTGGAGGCGAGATAATCGCGGCGGCGGTCTCTACGTGACGAGCTGTCACACCTGCGTACGACACGGAAAACTATTTGTGTGGGTGTCTTGATGGTCTTTCCGATTTTACCGGGGTTCGGATGGTATGGGTCGGTTACCGGCGTGTTTTGCAGGTGTAGCGTGGTTTTAATACGAGTAAATAAAGGCGATGGAATTTAGTGGAAAATTAAAGGAGTTGTAGATATTTGAAATATTGGTCGATTTGTTGATGTTTATTTATCTGCAAATAATTTTTTTTTTCTATTAAAAACAAACATTTTTCAAAAAAACTTTGTGTTAGAGATTAACAACATTTTTAAAAATTCATAGACTAGAAAAAATGTTTTTGTACATCATTCTTCACATAAATATTCTGATAAATTACTGATATAACGAGAAACAAATGTAAGTAGATGCAATTATTACATGATTATTAAACTTTCTTCTAAGTGCGACCAGATATTTCTTATATAAACAATGTAATAGTAAATACGACTTTTTGATTAATTTTAGAATAAACTCCTAAGATTATTAATATTTTTAGCCGTATACGGGGAGACTTTTCCACGCTAACTTTTACCACACTGTCACAATAATTTTTCCCAACCGCTTCATTTGTTTCAAATTCGCCAAAATTTCACGGTAATTTTTATACAAAAATTCTCACCGCATACTTTTAGATACAAATATAGTTGCAATCCGAAAACTTCCTACTACCTTATTCATAAATTCATATAATAATCAACCATATAATGCCTATACCCTGACCAACAAAACAGCAGCTTTCAAAACCATCTCATCTACACTGCCTAATAAACTTCCCTCTAAACAACCATCAACAACAATCTTCGCTCCCCTATACACGCTCACCTCCCCAGAACAATGCTTTTGCATATACATCATACTTAACCAACATAAATCAGTCCACCGATCCCGTACACCAATCTCTCTCTACCTCCCAGTCGCACCGATCGATTAATCCTCCAACAGCCTCCCTATCACTCCTCCTCATCGCAGCCTCCACCTCTTCCTCCTCCTCGATCGCGCATCGCCGAGCAAACGCACGCCGGCGGTGAAAAATGAGCTCGCGAGAGAGACAGACCACCGCCGGCGTATTACCATAAACACCTATATATGTACGCGCCCCCCCCACCTCTTGGAGAAAGGAAAATAGTTTTCTCTGTCTCTCGGAGAAATGCGCACGAGTGACTAATGATGGAGAAGAGAGAGAGAGAGAGAAAGGTCGCCGGGTATTTAGTGCGTAAAGCGATTTTTTTTCGAAAGCCGGGCCTGGAATTGGAAACCGATTTATTTTCACGGACGTGGGTGGCGCTCTCTCTGGCTGTCTGTTTGAGCGTGTTTTGGGGTCTCGCGGTCTGGGAGAGAATGGAGGGGCTGCAGGGGGTGAAAGGTTAATGGATGGCTTTGTGGATTTTGTAGAGTCGATGTTTTGCCGATGTGAGTGTAATGGGAATCGCGGGTCGCTTTTGAAGTGTAGCTTTTTTTGGTTGAAAAGTTATAGGATGCACTATTGGCCTATTTTGAGATGAACTCGCTTTCAAATGAGATACAATTTACGAGGAAAAGCCTGCAATAGCGTTTTTTTTTCGTCTGGGCGCAAAAACGTATAGGCGCAAACTCGTTCCGCGTAGCGATATTAGAATATTCGACGGGAGGGAGGAGGAAAAAAGACAGTCGATCGCGCTTGCATGCGCCGCGACGAAAAATCGAAGGAGACAAGTTTGATAAATGATAAAGGCCCAATGATAGCGATAATAAATCAATTTATTTTTCTCCGCCTCAATTCTATCGCTACGCGGGCAGTGCTGTCGCGGTCATTGTCTGCGGCAGGAGAGAAAGATTTGTTGTTAACAATCGAGGTGAATGTGAAAGGTTTGTTGAAAGTTTTTTGGTTGCACGAAGTGTTGGAATTTGATCTGGTAGGAAATGATGTTTAGGTTGAGGAAAAAAGGAAATTATCATAAGCGAATCGTAAATTTGCATCGCAAGAGGCATAAAGTTTTTTTTTCTGGAGGCTGTAGATCAGTGCGAATCGCGTGAATTACGACGTTTGGTAGGAAAAAAACTACGTGTTTGTGTTATATCATTTCATTTTACTCGCAAATTTGAGCGGTATAATGTGACATTTTCTATTTAGTTGAAAAAAACAAATTATTATGCATTATGATACAAAGTTTTGATTGCTGTGTCGAATATCTCGTTACGACATTTAATTAAAAAAAAATAATTATTTGTTGTGACATTGTCATTTACANNNNTATCACTATTTTATCAAACAGAGAGAAAATTGAAATATTTGACTTGCAGAAACAATTACAATACAAGTAATAATTGTTGCAATTAAATTTTATAACTACACTAGGTATTTGAAACCGCAATCAAAACATTGTATCAAAACACTTAAGAATTTTCCAGTAGAAAGAAAATTGGCTTATTAAACCACTCAAAATGACATAATGCATAATTATATTATGCAGTTGTTTAAATGGTATATAAAATATTACTAGTTCTTTCGTTTCTCGATATGGTCCATTACAGTTACCAATCAAATAAATTTCCAAATTATACCTGCCACGGAAATTTTTTCTACTTTATTAGTACCTAACGCACTATATTTATAAAATATATTCAGTATTAGTAGGCTATTCAAGATTTTTTTATTTTAGAAAACTTTTCCACACCGCCTTCAATTAAAATCCTTACTTCTAAAAAGTGTATACTTCTAAACCATAAAACACACAAACATTACGCCATCCAACCACAGCCTCACCCAAAGAGTTGAGCCAAGTTACACCGCAGCACTGACACACAACACTCCCTAAACCCCATGTTCTTCTCTCCTCTCTCTCCCTCTCAACCTCAAAATCTCCTGCACCGTCACTGCCGAACAATTAAAGGCGCATCTCTCGCGCGTCTTCTCTCCTCTCGAGAGGCGCTCGGAAAATCGATTCTCGCCAGAGATACGCGCGTGTACGTACACGCGTTTTCCCTCTCGTTTGCGCGCGATATCAAAGCACCGCCGACGACGCGCATCATTAGTCAATCTTTCTTTATTTTCCCGAAAAGAAGTGTCGCCGCTGCCGTTCCAACCTGTTACCGGCTCGAGCAGGTATTATTGTTGCGGGAGAGAGACGATGCGGGTAGTATTAATCTTTTTTTATGACGGCTCGCGGGAAAATTATTATTAATATTGAAGAGCGACGAAAGAGAAAAACGCGTCGGATGAGTTTTTTCGAGAATGGATATGCGGCGTTTGTAATCTTTATATATGGGTTTGGGGATTTTCGGGGGTGAAGGCTGTATTGGCGGATCCTCGAAAACTTCGTAAAAGATGTATTGTGGGCTTGACGAGTGTAGGTATGAGTGATGAAAATATTTGTCATGGTGCATAAGGTGTGTTTGATGATTGGACTGAAAAAATATTTTCTAGTTTGAATTGAATTAGATAGTTTAGAACATTTTGTCCTTCTTTTCTTTAATAAAATGACAAGACATAATTTTCGCGGTTAGAAAATAAATTAAAATTATATTTC
>JAPYZO010014208.1:0-11573 GCA_030522905.1 Torymus flavipes
CGCTTAATCGATGATCAGAGAATTTTAATTAGTGGAATTCCGAGAATGGCTCCATTATGCAATTGTGTGGCATCTTAAATAATCAAATTTAAGGTAATGGGAATACCGACATAATTTTAGAATGTTTTTATCTTTTGCAAATATTAATAAAATTACACCAAAAAAAATTGCGTATAGTATTTACATATACGGAGTGCCTGACAGACCTGTTTTTCCAAAAACCTACTCAGAATTTATTTAATTATATAAGAGCCGCAATGCCGATAAGTAGGAATCTGTATTTTTAGAATTTTATCAGTTTTGAAAACTGTGTATCTCATGGAAATGCTGATAAAATCACCTAAAAAAAATTCTGAGCATAGTATTTACATACGCGGAGTGCCTGACAGAATTATTTTTCCAAATAAAGGTTCGAATGTTTAATTATTAAATAATGAAATTGGGTTGATGTCAACCTGCCTAACAGGATTCCGTCTTATCGTTCCCAAGCTCTTGTTTATATTCATCCGTGTGACCACTAGTTCCGACAACGAAATTCCAGCAAATCAGGGAACCACAACTCTCGTCTATTTTCACATTTTCGACGTTTTTTTAAAATCTTGGGAATTCCTTAGGCTCCCACGAGTCCCGTTTCAAAGTCTCGCATCCCACACGTTTTATCCTGGCAAAGCTCGGCCATAACAAACTTACAGGTCTTCATTGACGTCCTAGAGACATTGTGTCCAGTGTAGCTAATTGCATGGGACCCTCTTCGTTGCGGGCAACTATTGAAGCTTGACATGCTCGCGGTGCAGGCGACGAATATCGCTGAGCACAAAGTGCACGCGCGAAAGGATAGAAATTCTATTCTTGAAAGAGCGGACGCGCTAAAAACCGCAGAGAGAAGAGAGCTGAACGCGCGGAACGCTGGGCCGGCCCACGTTATAACCGGACATGCAAAACCGCGCGCGGCAATCCTCCTGTCTTATCCTTGGCTGCCTCTCCCTTCCTCTACCCCTTCTGTCGCGCGCGCGCACCGCACCGGAAGTAGTCTGCGCTTAGAAGCCTCTTTCTAGAAAACGGATATACGCGCCGGGAACGAAGGAACGAAAAAACGCCGGCATATCGACCACGCGCTACCTTCTTTCAACCCGGCGGTCTTTGATACCTCTGAGAAAGTGTGGGGGCTTTTTTCTCGTTTCAAGAACGTAAACATAATAGAGTAAATATATGAATGAGAGAGCTGTTGGAAAATGATGAAAAAGCACGTGTAATGAGGTAGGTATAAGGCAAGGAGTGCTCTCGTAGCGCAGAAACAAGTTGAAGCTTCAAGGCTAGCCGGATCCCCCTGGCTCTGACGGCTGGACAACTAGGGGGGGAGGAAGGGAGGAGAGAGCTGACCGACAACTAACGGCAAAAAGTAGGAAAAAAGATTAAGATCTCGGGGAGAGTCCCTTCGTGTAAGGCGGGACGTCTCTTTGGGCCCCTGATATCGAAGGTTGATCAGAGCAGCGGCCGACCACACACGGATGCAGACAGAAGCATCCTCGCGGTGTATGTCTCTCGCTTGCGGAAACACATCGGGCGACCGGCCGAGTTTCATCCGTCGGAAACGATCGCCGGGGACGAGGGAACGCGAGCGCGGCGCCGCGTCTCTTGCCCCTACGACTTTAATCGAGTTCCTGTCTCGACTGTGCATGCGAGCGACGTGAGCGAATCAAACGAGCGATCTTGCCAGCAAGCTACCGAGACAGCGCTTCGTCAAATCAAACTCTTTCCTTCTGTCTTATACATGTGCACTATAGATCGATTTTCTTTGCTCAAACAACAAGGCGATAGGAAATTTTCACCGATTCTCACTAGTTTTATTGCCCAAAAAGTTACGATTTAAAATGATACGATGCAACAATGCATACCGACATGAATAATGTTTTTGACTAGAAATAAAATTTTATTTCGATTCAAGAGCCTGACTCTTTCGCTTTTTGTTATAGAACTCTACTTAAGTCAAAGATCCTGTTTATATATACAAAAGCGTCTAGCAGTACTTTGAGCTTCAATTTGATATTGTGTATGAAAGCAAGATCATGTAATAACAGACTAAACGGAAGATATTATTTTATTCTTAATTGACTTAAAAATTGTACTCTTATAGGAAAATGATAAATAAATATATAAAAATAATATTGAAAAAAAAAAACATTACAATTAGTTTTTGTTTGGTCCAAAAAGAAACAGAAATATTTAAAGCTAATGAAACATTTGTTCGAATATACATAATTATTTTAAAATAATTTTAATCACTGATACCCCGCTGTATTATAACCATCGGGAAAAAGAATTATTTTATTAAAAATATTTTAAAATAGACAATAAGGTTTTTGACAACAAAATATTAAGTAAAAAGGGATGCATTAAAAGTTCGTCTTCAATGTCAAGATTTATTATTGGTTTAAGAGTTAATATAATTCATACTTTAGCTACGAAACTTTAGTTTCAGTTTAGCAAATCGAATTTATAGTAAGAAAGGTTTGCATCATGTCGTAGAGTACGGTAAAATTATTAATGAATCTGATCAAAATTGTGAAGTATCATATGCAAATGTAAACGGTACTACGTATAAAGCTAACAGCGCTATATTTTTAGGCACCACCGTTGCTCGGAAGAGCCTCATAATTTCACCAGAGTGAAAATTGTTGGAATTTAAATACGAACAATTTTGATTTAATAACGGCCAAAGTGACCCAATTTTTCGAATTATTGATAAAATTATTATAGAGGAAAAACATCGTTTTATTAGAGTATAATAAAGAATGTTTGACGAATGCCTATAATTGATCATGTCGAAGTTGAAATTGCAATTGAAAGCAAAATAAAAAAAAATGATATACGTTTAATTGAAATAATTATTATTATAAATATTAATTATTATGAAGCTAATTAAAATACATGTCAGAGCTGAAAGACAATGTACTATTCCATGTAAAATTTGATTTAAATAAAATTGTTTATTAATATAAGTTTATTGGATTTATTTTTCCCCTATTTTTTGTGTTTATAACTATTTTTATAATTTTATTATTTTTTAAAGTTCTTCTAAATCTCTACATTCTGATATTCAAAATATTAATATAAGAATTGAAAAAAATCAAATAAAACGATTATATACAATTTTTAATAAAAAAGTTGTTTTACTTTGAAGAAATATGTCTGAATAATTAAGAATCCGTGTATTTAATATATGTTAACAGCTCAAACGTATGGTTTCTTAACTGTAAATGAATTGGTCTGACTATTAATGATTCATTTGTCTGTATCCAAACGTTGGCAGTTAATGACGATTCTTAACCGGTTAACTGGTATGGTATCATATATGTATATGTCATGCATAAAAAATTAAAACGTGCCCATTCTTATAATCAATTTCAATAAAAAATTTTGTTATACAATCATTTTTTCACGTTTACAAATTATTGTGATTTTGGTAAATAATTTGCTTGTACCAGTTTTGGTGTGAAAACTGACAAAAAGCCTATCAGTTAACCGGTTGACAGTAAAAATTTATTTTTCTCCGTGTATTAAGTATTCTTTCGCATTTTTTCATATTGAAAAAAATATCGAATAAAATCATTTTAAACAAAAAACGTGTTAGGTAATTCACAAATATTTCCTAAGCTAACAAAAAACTGAATTTTTAGAATTAAGTTTTCGTTTTTGTTATGATATAGCACTTTTGGGACTTACGTAAAGAATACGTACGATACTCTACTTTGATATATTTTTAGTTCAACTTTTAAGATGCTTATAGAGATTTTCGAAAATTATAATATAACGTTGTATTTTTTCAAAACCTCTTTTGAAATCTCATCTTTTGCAATTTTCCTATTTTATGAATAATAAAGATTCTTCAGCTGTGTATATTGATATTGGTTTTAATTATATGTTTTATACTGGGTCGAAGGCCCCTTACTTGATAAAATATAATAAAATGAAATAATGTCGAAGCTCACTACTGTATATATTCCTGGTGCCCAACGTCTTTTGCAATCGAAAAAAAAGGCTCTCACGCATTTTATAAACGCGTAAACGCTGGCACTTTAGCGCACGGCACGTACGTCCGTCGTGACAAGAGTGTGAGCTGAGCGCGAGTGCGTGTATAGTGGCGCAAACAGCGCGTATACGTAGACACAGGCGCGCGCGCACACACACACACACGTACGCACGCGTATATAAAGCCAGACATGTAACGTACTCGTCGATCCGGTATGTAGATTTGCGCAGGTGTCGCCTTGACGCGCTACTCGCGCCTCCGTATACAGACGCACATGTATACTCGCCCGGACGATCAGCCACGTATATACTTGTGCGCGCGTAGCTGGAGTAATTTTTAAATTTTAATCGACTCCAAGACATCTGCGATATGCGCGCCTCGGAATCCAGCGAATATTGAGCCAACGATACCACAGATCGTGAGATAGCTTTATGCGAAATTTCGCGGAATTCCTATATGTTGTGGCTCGAAGATTAACCTACTTTGCGCCATATTCTAAATATGATAGACAGGTATGTTGAGGAATATTAAGCGTGCATTTTTTAGTTTTCTTTCTTCTGAAAAAATTTTGAAATTTTGCTTGGTAGTTTGTAAAATCATTTTATTCTTTGCTATAGACATTTCTTTACTGTATTATAGCATTCTTCTATAGTACTGACATCTTTTCTATTTGTAATCCCACACATCAATACATATCAAGTGGAATCCACGGAAGACACACAACTGAGCAATAAACTACTTGCAGTATTCGTATACACATGCACTTGAGATTTAGACAACAGAAACAGCACGAGAGCTTCAAAAACGTGGCGGGCAGCGTTCGGATACCCACGTGCCATCGTCGTCTATCTTTTCGTATACAGGCGCATACCTCATGTAATCGCAAACAAAATGTAGCGCGTATAGGTACGTGTAAGGAGAGAGCGCGCATGTAACGACTCTGTTATCGCGCTAAGTGCACGCTTTAAAATGCCCGGTCAATATCGCTCTGGCTGAGACACAGGCTCGCGCGCGGGCTAATGCCGACGTTCTCTCGCGCGCCTTATCGTATGTTGAGCGTGTTTCCGGAAATGCGTCATGTACGTATTCGAGCCAGCCACCGCCGCCCGGCCACGCGGTAATAATAGAACGCGCGCGCGCGCGGCGTGCTGATAATTTCATAGGCGAAAAACGGTAAACAGACAGATCGAGAATGCATTATAATAACAGCTTTTCCAGCGCTTTTTCACTTTGTCACAGATAGTTCGTGTCGTCGTCGTCTTCTTTGCCGCAGTCGCGCCGGGCATACACACGAAGCGTATATATGTATGTGTGTGCACATAACCTATACCTGACGAAATATCCATTATGAGCTGCGTCATGCTTGTAATAGCGATAGCTCGTAAGAAATTTTCTATGCGAAGTTTCGTAATTTTCCAACAATGAATGACGATTTTTCCATAGTTATACGGAGAAATGCCGCTGTCGTGGCAGCCTATTCAATTTACACTTTTATTTCGGATTCCACTGCCTTTTCTGTCATCTGGATATACCTGTTTTTAATATGGTTTATTACATTATAAAGACGAATAATTTCTTGTAATAGATTCAATTTGCTATTCATGATATTATATAAACGCTATTTTGATTAACATTAGTCAGATTCAGTTTGAAATGACCTGAAATGTTTTCAATAAATCTATATACGCGCTGCGCAAAGTATAGAGAGCGCAGTAAAAAGAACAATCGTAAAAGCGAAGCGTGCATTAGCCGGTCGCGCGCGGCGGCGCACGAGAGAGAGAGAGTTAACAAACGAAAGAGCGCGTGTGCGTGTGTGGTATAGTATATAAACGTGAAATTCGATATCGAAGCATAGAAAAGTACGAGTATTGAACGCAGGCGTATAGAGCGGAGAGACACGCGCGCAGGAAAGAAAATAGGCGGCGGTGGGCGCCCACCTATAGCCACGTAGTCGTGCTTTTACGCACACACGTATATAGGTACGTCTCGCGCGTTAGAGTCAGGCCATTCGCCTACTTGAAGTCTATCAATAGGCTCTTTCGACAGGTCGCTATGTGTCATGTCGATTCGTTGAATCTTGCAGTATAATCGCCTTGTATATAGTTGTTCATAAAAAATACATATAGGCGGTCGACGCTCGCACAACCGACGCGCCAGCGCCTATGGGGATATCAGCGAGCTGCCAGCGGGAAGATAATTGCGCAAGAGTGCGTACACCTCGAAGGCGACGGCGGATGTGAGCCTGCCTCTAACGATATCGAGTAAACCTAATGAGTAATATACTTTGGAAAACTTTTAGGAACAATGTTCGCGATCAATTTCATTTACGGTGTCGTAGCTCACGTCGGTAACTGCTATAAGAAAAGCGCTCTTTTAAATAACTGCAAATGTGCTATAGCAATGCTATGTAGCTATTTTATGAGACACGTAGGTATATAGACAAAACACATAAACAGCTCGAGTATAGTTTGTATTATAGATGTAAAGCTTTTCAAAACCGATTCGTTTAAATGTGGATCTCTCGTTATATTGATTTTTAAGGTAAAATTATTTTCTCTAATTATTTAAAAATCAAATTTGCTTGAAAGATTATTGTTCATTCGTTAAGCACTCACTTATGGCGTATGAATAGGATGTAATTACATTCAACATGATTTTCACTTTTGGGCTAATTCAATTTGCCTTGCACATTGTAACAAGAAATGTCTAGGAGTTTCACTGACAATTAGCAGCGTAATTTGTTGAGTGTTGGCGAAAGGTAAGTGAATAATACGTCCGTCTATACTAAAAATAATCGTCGATAAACTAAACAACAAATCTTTAATCTATGGAATTTGACTTACAATCCATTCAATTATATACAGCTACATTGAGTCAGAAAGTTATTAAAATGCCTGACTATAGAAGCTGCATAATAGTTGTAACTTATGTGCAAATTACGTATTGTTTTCCACTCTATGTATATATGCGGGAGCATTAATGGAAAAGGTCGCGTTTGCTCAGTCTTTAATCAAATGTTACGTGTTATTAGACTTAAATTACAATGACTATTGTAGCAATAAGAGCAAGACTAAATTGAAATGCTTATGGAAGTCTCGGTTCGCGCTGCTGCTGCTGGCCGGGTATCGATTACTTGGAGATACAGAGAAAACAAGCACATACCACCGCGCTCTCGTTATATTATGCTGTACTTTCACACCGGCGTCTCGCCACAGCGAGCATATGCTAATTACACAATTAACACGAGAAATAATAAAACTGTTGGGCAATAATGCAAGCCATCATAAGCCATTCGGACGCATTGTAATGCCTTGAAACGGCGCACTCAACAGGATGTAAAATAGATTACTTTCTGACTGATTAAAATATCTCAGGTAAAAAGTTGCCTTTTTATCCGCGCCAACTTTATGTATGGCGACTCATAATTGAGACGATTTTCTTTTGCCAATATAGCTAAGGTTCTGCATTCTTAATTGCTTCTATCAATATAATCAAAGCATTATACGCTATACTATATAGTTATGTTCTCCTTATCTTTAAATATAACTGCCATGTTTTATAAGTATAACGTGAGAAAATAGTTGATTGAATTCCCTAGTTTAATGTAGTACATTTTTTAGCTCCTAGGTTGACGAATGATTATTGCAGTACGGTTGAAATTTAAAATTTTTCAACTCTAGTTAGTTACATATCTCTGCTCTATCTCAAAAAAGTAAAAAATAAGATTAGCACTTTGCGAGACGAGAAGATTGTTTAGATAACGATGATGATATGTAAATACGTAGGATGGTGTAGATCTTAACGGCTGTTTACAAGACGCATCGGGTAAATTTTGCTCGCAAGCGAATGATAAATAACAGAAAGTTGTCACGGCGAAGCGTCTCTGAAAATGTCGTGCGCGCATATTCGTTTGCTAATTGGTTTTGCCATTCTCGCGGCAGCTATAAATTATGTAAAAATCCTCGTTGTACGAGGCGAGAGGCGAGCAGCAAGATATTCTGCTCGGAGAGTACATATACGAGTGATAAAGATCTCGGCCGCGCCGGGGCTATACATTTCGTCATTGCGCATGCGATCGGCGATCCTCGCGCGTGCGGTATATATCCCCATCGTCATCAAAGTCATTTAGCGCGAAATTCGCTACCAATACACGGACGCACGTACGCGCGGCGCAGCGAGATGATGCGCGCGATTACCATCAAATTAGCGTGCGATATTAGCATGCAGCGCGCGGCGGCTCGTTTTGTCCCTGAGGATCGCAGGCTTGCAGGCGGCGACCCTTTCTCGAAAAATTTTTTGACGGGACGGATCATTGACGAAGTGCGATCGTAGTCTCGATTATGCGCGCGCACTCGCGCGAGTGCGCCGATCGCCTCCTCCAAGGCTCTCTTAATGATAATATAATGACCGTACAAATACAGCGAAGGCCGCTAGTCGGCCGGCGCATGCAGCCGCGCGCGCGCGCACATATAATGTTTTATTGCGGAAAAAAGGTACGCTATTAAGAGAACACGCTTCCGCCAAAGGCGAGGTAATATGGCTCCTCTCTACCTACGCGTGCGTCGACGCGCGGAATCGAGAAAAAAACATGGGAACCCGAGAGGAAAAGAGAGACTGTGCGCGAGCCCAGCCCGTTAATGAAAAGCTGACTATCGATTGCTTGCGGTAGGTATGCCTTTTCCTTTTCCGAAACTTTTTAATTAAATGGAAAATATACACGCTGTTAATTGAAAATGTAGCCGCGGCTCCCAGACAAAATAAAATACTCTGTAAATACCTCTGTATATTTTAAATTCCTTCGTTGCGTTCGTTCTGTGTTCCGGCGCAAATTTATATTATTGATCAAATTTTTAGATTGCTTTCGAAATATCATATATATGCCGCTTTTTCCTTATACAAGTAAATGAGTACAAATATTAGTTTCGCTTTCTTAATTATCGCTTCGGATAATTTAGTAACGGCAGTGATGAAATTTATAACAATTTCTTCGGTAGAATCGATTTCGCATGTAATTTTGATTTCAGATATTTAATCTAAAATCTCCTATTTCATTAGACTACTTAATATCGGCAGTTTATTTGTATTTGCTAATTGCTATGTTTTCTTAAAACATATACACATGCTGTGGTAATCATCTGAAAATGAGGCAAGCATGGTATTATATTTAATAATTACGTCAAGTATTATTAATAATTCAAACAAGTCACGCAAAAAACTTTAACTGTATTATCCAATAATCTATACCGACAACGTCTCCATGGTTCCAATTAATTATCAATGACGATGTAAGTGTATGTAATGTTCTTGTAGTAGTATTATATAACATGTGACTTTAATTTACATTATCTAAAAATAAGAACCATTTTTTTATAAAAAATTAATCAGTACCACTACATAATGTTTTTTCATAATTTGTTTTTCTTGTTCGATCATTCGAAACTAATTTGCATGTGAACTAATATAATAAGAATACGACAAAGCAACTCATCAGAAGTAAAAAACCGTATAATAATTATGCAATCAAACTAATCCAAAAGACTAATTGAAGTTTGTGGAAAAAATCAAGTGCATGAAATAATATACGTGGCAAAATTGCGAGATGTTGTAAACACGAGTATAACTCCAGTTTATATACAGACACAAAAATTATTGCTCCGAAGTAAAAGATATTTTTTGTTATCTTCTCTAGCTTGAATAAATCTAAAAATATATAAAGTGAGCTGGAAATGAAGCCAATCGATAAGCAGGCTCGATCATGGCTGTTTTGATAAAAGCAATCCGTCTCAATGTTCTTTTCCGCGCAACACGCCGAGGATGCTCCGCCGCTTCGCAGTTCATCGACCCCGCGTGTGCGAGCGCTTGGCTGTGTGTGTGTGTGTTACCTGCCGCCTTAGCGTGTGTGCCACCTGTAGGGAGGAGAGAGGTCATGCGCTCGTGCGCGCACTAGCTATGCTACGAGAGAGCTGCGAGCTGCCAGAGCCATGTGCTTTTCGGAAACGACATTTACTGCTCTTTGCGGTCTCGTCGCGCCCGTCAATTACGCGCCGCGCCCGCTCTGCACTTTTCCGCGTGACGATATTATAATGCCCCGCCTGCACACGTGCACCCTACTATCATGCCTATATGCATGGGCTTTATATTTGGCAGGCCCCAAATCCTTCGAACGGGTATGGCCCTCTTATGCACATATACATACACGAGGGGAATATGCGCGTACCCGCCGAACGCTGGGCGTTGCACTTACGATTATTCTTTTAATTTTTAAGCGCCTCGCCGTGGCGATTCGAGCGCGAAAATTTTGTATTCGCCGTTCAATGACCTGGCGGAGGTGCGCTCGCCCGTGAAAACCTCGCTCTCCCTCCCTCTTCCTCTCTCGCTCCCTCTATTTGTCTCCCTCTCTCTCTCGCACGCACGCACGCGCCAGCTCTCGGGGTTAAAGCACTTTTCCGGTGTGCGTTCGCGTCGAATTTTGCGCGATTAATTTGCGAGCATTGATCTCGTCCCCAGCTATATGCGCGCGCACTGAGTATGTGTGTACGCGCGTTGCGCCGGTTGTTATGTACGTTCGTGCGTCGAGTGCTCCCGTCACTGCTGCGCCGTGCTATTTTTCCTGTATTTTTAACCAAGCGTGAAAATCTCCCGAAATTAAACATTGTAATTTATTAATGTAACGATGCGCAGCTGGACTTCGAAGCTAATTTGCTCTCGAATTATAATTAATGCGGATATATCATTGAAATTCGTAGGATTTTGTTTTTATACAATTCGCATCCGGTTTTATTTCTCCGAGACTGACGGGGATATATTTGAATAATACATGAATAAAAAGTTTGCGTCGAGTTTGCGCTTATTTTATTTGGGAAAATCTTTTCGAATCAAATGAATGTTTTTAAATATTTTCAAAATGAAAAATCGTGTACTATATGAAAACCATATATAAAAAAGTATATGAAAAATGTCCACATTTTCGGCTTGAAGTTTCGATAAGATTATTTTGCTTTTGCAAAAATGGTATCTGTACCCCGGTTATTCAGAATTTTTTCGTTCTTTTATGTATTCCTGTGTGTACGCATGTGTCTATATATAAGTATCATCGATACGCAAATTTGGAAGAAAAAATTAGTTTTAAAAATTATATAGTGCATTGATAACATTATATAGAAGAAATCCATACATTTTTTCAACTGAATTTGAAATTCAGTATTTAATAATTTGAATAATATTTTAAAAGTATGTATGATTTGCTTTCAATTGAGGTTGAAAATAATTGCTCTGATATATTAAAATATGTGTAGTAAAATATTTCTTTTTAGAAAAATTTTAGAAGAAAGTTGCCCAACGTCGGTCAGCGTCCAGGAGTGGCCATTCAGCATTTCTTTTTTCTGCAGGAACAAGATGTATGGCGATGTAAGATAGTATCAGGCAGCTATGATTCCCTAGTAGAAATTCATCTACATGAAATGGCCAAGAAGTAAGAAAATAACTTGTGAAACTGGCTAGTTAATTGCTATGATGAAACGATTTTTCGACCATTATTTGCCTT
>JAPYZO010014247.1:0-11033 GCA_030522905.1 Torymus flavipes
GAGATCCAAAGACTTTTAGACTAATACATATTTAGTTTGTAAGTTGTTAGCTTGTAAGTTATATATGTATATATGTTTATTTGTATCTCCAGCCCTGCGTACAGGTAATTGCATTTACCGCGGCAGGATTACTAATTAATTACTAATTTGTAATATTATCTGGAATAAATTATTATTATTATATTATTATTATTATTATTATATGATTGTTATTACTCATAATCCCGTTGAAAATATTGTTGAAAATAGATTAGTATTGCTTTATGGTTCGTATGAAAAAATATTTTTAATATGTTTTTGAACATGTACATTATATTATATACAGAAAAATATATTTTCTCTTTATATTAACATAATAGATATATTATAAAAAGATATTACTTGTATTTTGTGTTTTTAATTTTTTAATATAATTTAATAATTTATATTAATACAAAATTGCAGATGAGATCTCCTATGAGAGAAAATTTCGTTGTTCGATAAAAGATCAGACTAAAGATCTATAGGTAGACCTTTCGTCTGTTCTTTTTTCTACCATTGATTATGAATTTGGTAGATATCGGGCAAAGATTTTTTTTTCGTTGGACAACGGACATGTAACCTGTACGCTGTCACACGCATTGAGGAAAGGCCGTTACCTTTAAAATGCAGCGCATTTTTATAAAAAAATTATACATATTTTTGTTACGTACCAAAAATACGTATTTTTAATTCGTACCAAAAATACGTATTTTTGTTGCATATTTTTCTGCACGTGACCCGTTCTTCAATTCGAGTCAATTGCAACTAATTTGTATCTAATTCAATTTGAAATATTATACAGCTATAACTGTTACATCTATAATGAATAAATTGTATTTAATAATGAGAAAATATGAAAATACCGTCAGAAAGGTATACAATCTTATACAGTATTGATTCGCAATAAAGTCGCTATCTGTCTCTCTTACTCTAACGATTTATAAGAGACAATGGAATGGACACATTTCTTTCAAAATTCCCTATTTACACTATTCGTCAATTCAATTTATTGTCAATTTTTATTCTTTTATAATTATTTTAAGTGCTTTTCGAAGAAAACAAGTAACGCTATTTTTTACCATTTTGAAACATTTTGAATGAGATAGGCCGGCCGTTTCTTATAAGTGTGCTTCACAAAAAATTTATTTTATTTTTTTAATATCAAATATTAAAAGTTTGGGGGATTTTCCCATATTTCATAATTCTTTAATACCAATTTTTTGGAATATTTTATAAATGTTTCTTTCTAATTTTCAGATATAACTCATAAAATATTTTAGTATATTTTATATTTTAAAATGGTTTATCTTCACAGGCATGTGAAAATAACTGAAATATCTCAATGGAAGATTGCCAAGATATTCCATAATCCTTTCACAATAATTTCTTGAAATATTATATGAATTGATTTTTTTTGGTCCAGTAATGATTTATGAAATATTTTGATGTCAGAGGTTTCGCGGACATGTGAATATTACTGAAATATTCCAATGAAAGATGACCGAAAGATTGCAATTCTTTATTCCAGATATTTTTTCTTCAAAGAATATTTCGACTTGTGCGGGTACTGACTCTCACAAAAACATTTAGTGTACAAATTGAAATAAACTTTTAAAGAAAGGAAAAAATAAGCGCAAAAAATCAATATAAGTATCGTGCGGAAAACCATTATGGAATCTTTGATTTTGGCAGCAAGTTACTCAATCGTCAATTATCTAACATGTGTGAAGAAATTTGTTAAAAATATATGGATACAAAAACACCTAAGGAACTTCATGTTTAATTACTAAACAATACTTACTGATTGATGTGATTTGCTCATAGCTTACGAGGCTAAAAGATGGGCTACTAAGGTATCAGAATATTTAGAGAACAGAAGCTACAGAAGAAATAATGAAAAGCGAGCAAACAAGCTCATAATAACGTGAGCAGATTTGATAAAAAAATAATATGTTGGAACAAGTATTTTGATTTGAAAAGACAGTTTTTTCTTTTCAGAATTTTTTCCCGCATTATACGTAAAATGAAGTTTGGTAGGAATCAGCAAAGTCGATAAATTCGACACCCATGTTGCAAAATAGTACATTATGCATCAAAGACGCAAACTGTATCATTCTCGGTGACTGCGAGATTTGGGGCCGAGCGGAGTGAGGCCACCAAAGTCGCACGAGAAAGACTGATACAATATGCGCTCACGGTAGTATATATTATTTTTTTGTCCTCCGGCCGCAAAATGAATTTTTGCGGGTTGTATCGAGGCCGCAAAAGACTCAATGTAATACATTTAGTATTTTGAGAATCCCAATTTTTTTATTCACAGATAAATCCAGTATACTATTTTTATTTAGAAATGCACATTTTCTCATTCGCACTATTTGTGGCGAATTTTGGATTACATTTAACAAGTTTTTTTATTATTTATTATTATTATTATTCTTATTATAACATCAAGTATTTCGTTGTCATATGGATAAATCAATTTAGCCATACTTTTTAGGCTCAAAAACTCCGAAAATCAATACACGAATCACAAAAAATATCGTGTGCACCTAGAACTTAGTGGGCCTTTTCACCTCGTGTGTTTGCAGTACTCGTCTTTGGTTCTCAAAACGCACTTGCCTTCGGCTCGTGTTAGCTCACCTACGACTCGTACCGCAAACTCCACACTTGGTCTGAAAAAGCCCACTTTGAGCTCGAGGTACACAATATACTATTTTGAACGATCTCATTATAGTTCAGGAATACTAGCTCAGAAAGGGACCAAATTTTACCATGACTGTTAACAGCAATCTCTCACCGGATTCTTTTAGTTTACGATAGTAGAAACATAATGTATATAAATGCCACTCGGAAAAAATGTATTTTCATTGTTTAAACAATGCTCGAAGTTGAAAAAAATGGTTTTTCTCTCATATTTTCGCAACTATTAATTAATTTGACAGACAAAAGTTCTATTTCTAAGTTGTGGATATTAAAAAGATCTATCCAGTAAGCGACTTACCGAAATGATATATTAATTAGTTCATTAATTATTACAAATAAACTGTCTATATTGATAAACAATTGACTTCATATTCGTAAAGTAGGAACCTTTTAAGAAAAAAAAAATGTACCTCTTTATTACCTCATATATTATAGATATTTACAACTTAATACTAAATAACATACACAAGATCGAAGTAGATTGTGCCTGAGAACGGCAGGCAGCACCGAGGGCATGGGATGGTACTCTTCTTTTTGGACGATGTCATCTTGCGAACGTGACAGCGGTTGAGCGATTGAAGTCCCGGTGTAAAATATAAATAACATTTTTTAACTTACAATTACATGAATCGTGGTGTGGAATTGCTACCACACTGAGACTCGTTCGCTCTAGCAAAGTTTCGGGGGCTGCACAAGTATCACAGTGGTATAATTTTATCACTCCAAGTTTGAGGTTTATCCAAAAAATGTTTTTTGTTTACAAATATCCTCCTTTTATTAGTATAAACTACATGTTACCTGACCATTTTTCATACTTCTACTCAAAAAATTCGGATTTAGGAGACCAAAATACATTAAAAAATTCTTGGTAGAGCCATGGACCTCAAAAAGCCATCGGAACCCTACCGGTGCCTATTGCCCTACCGCCCCTGGCACCTAGAACTGACCGTGGTGGAGATTCCAGACCACGCGCGAGTCTATCGAGCCCCACAACATTCTGACAGTGTGCAAGTCCCATCGTGGTGGAGATTCCACACCACGCGCAAGTCTATCTAGCCCTACGATACTTTTGAGAGTGAGCAAGTCTCAGTGTCGTGGTGATTGCGCACCACGGACGGGTTTTGTAGACACCAGAGATTTGTGGCGTAAAAGATACACCAATATGGGAATATTTTTATTCCACGGAAGTTATTCTTTACACCACAATAATGTGGGGAAGTTTTCAGACCCTTGTGGTGTAAAACGAATACCATAGTTTTTCTCGTGCAGATGATCCATCTGCAATCATCTCGATAAAGGTCGAAGATTACAAAAGTTCCCTATATAATTATTATTAAGTTTAGCGCCTTCATGTCTATATTACATATTTGTATGACTTTTTATACTAATTGTATACTTTATTACATGACATTTTTAAACAGAACCTTACAATTATACATAAAATATTAATAATTGCCAAATGGATGTTATTTTATTTTTTTTTTTTTTTGCGACCTTATTATCTCATTCAAATAATATATCAAAGAAAATACTCGAAAAGCTATTGAATATAATAATATTGAATTATAATATGTAGACTACTAATTATACTACACAATATTACAATTAACCTTGGGATGACGCAATAGTTTTGATTTATGACCCACATACACACCTAAGGTAAATGAATTGTTTATGGAAGAATGAGGATCCTAACATTGTGATAAGTAGTAAAGAACAACAAATAAAGAAAGAGGCCATACTCCGGTAGCACAAAGTTTCATTTCTGATTTATATTTTACTATAAAATCACATCTTTTCCATAAATTGATAAATAACTAAAATGTTCATAGATAATTTAAATTTTGTATGGATACTAATCAAGTATAATGACACTTTATACAACTTTTACAGGATTTGTTTTTTCAACAGCGTTTGATGATGTATCGGTAGCCATGGCATACTTAATTCCATTTGACTACTTACTGATGATAACAATGGGGTCATTTGTTAAGATAAGGTAATTTTTATGAAGTACCATAATTATTATATAAAGTTTAAAATTTTTTTAAATTGAATAAACTATAAAAAAGTATTCATTTTTAAAAGCACAAGCACACATGTACTTAAGCTATCCACATTGGCCGCTCGGCCGGTAAGAAAGCACGCCTTCCGATAATATACCTTCCTCTCAGTTACGAGTGTTTAATACCCTCCCATGTATACACCGTTACATTGTATTTTGATGATTAACGATTTGAAGCATAATACGACCGAATCCATCGCAAATCAGGTGGTCTGCGTATGCCTATGTCGCTGTGATGCATAAATCATTAAGGTTTATTTGTTAATAATTAAAACGGCTTGGATTTCGCTTAACGAACAAACAAACTGCTTTCGCGCAGTTTGTAAAGCGAAGCAACTGCTGCGCGCTAATTAGAGCCCAGCAGCGGCGAGTACCTGCTCCGCCCCAATCAGCGACGTCAGCCACCGCGGGTGCTCGCGCAGGTATAAGTATAGGGGGGGGGGGGGGGGGGGGCGCAGCGGGGGGGGGGGGGGGGGGCGCCCCGGGGGGGTAGTCCGGGTTTTACACTCAATAAACCCAATGCTATTCAATTAGTATTTTCTTTTTATTTGTACCTATTCCTCCTCCTCCTCCTCCTCCTCTTCATTCCTCCTTATTTCTCTTCCTACGGGCATGGATGAAAAAACCATCCCCTCCTCCTCTTTCTCCACTGCATCCCTACCATCGCGCAGTTGCGCGTCGAGAGCAAGAGCTCGCGCGCACAGCACCAACAGTCAGTCGCCCCGAATCCTGGTACCGGACGAACCTTGCGAAGAGGAAGGTCCGAAAGGATAGGAGTCGGCCGAGATGGTTCGCCGGCACAGAGCGCGCTGAATCCCGGGGGGCGAACTGAGAAGTGCTCGCGCACACCCTGTTCCCGCTCCTTTCTCCTTCCTCTCTCCCTCTCTCTCCCTACGTCAAGGCGATGGAGACGTGTAGCCGTACATGGTACGCCAACCCATCGTAGACATCCTTGCCCCTTTCCCTCCCTCCTCTACGTCATGTCGACGAGGCCATCATACCCGCACAGGGTATAATAGCTCGTCACAAACATTTGTTAGTTTCCCCTTCCTCCTTCCTTATAGAAGGGAGCAGAGACAGTGTCGCTCCGCCTAAAAAACGTTCTGGAAAAGAACGCTTGGTTATAAGAGCCCGGGTGACGACTGGGATAACCATCTCGTGCTCTCTTGCAGAGCCCTTCTTATTTTCTGGACAGCGAATGCTCAAGGCAAAATCAGAAGGCGAGTTATGCCACCGACAGCGTCGGCGAGAGTGACGAGAAGGGCTTCGTAGCAACGCGTACGTCCCGAACGCAGTTCCTCCTGTTCCTTCTCCCATCCTATCACCTCCAAGAGCTACCACTCCGCCTAGTTTACGGCCTTCCGAGACGAGCCGAAATGCGCATTTCGGAGTGGTCGGCATTAGTGCGGAGAGGCTAGCCATTCTCTCCTACAAGAAGTCGATACGGAGAGCTGATAATTTTATCTACCCTGCAACGAGGTCCCAGGAGTTTTGGAGCACTATCCACCCAGGGAACACGTCTCTCCAAAGCCGACCTCGGGTAGGGAGAACAACGACCAGGAGGAGGCTGTCCTCCGGCTAGACCTTCCCGAAAAAGAGATTGAGTCGACTTCTCCCTCCCACAGCCAAACCGGCTATGTAGCGTAGTCGTGGGCTGGAGGGAAGTCGCTTGGCCACTCGACCTCGGTTGGTTTTGCCCAAGGTACGTGCTCCTCTAGCCGAGCTTAACGATCAGCCTTTTCTCCCTCCAACTCCTCCTGGAGACGGAGCCTTGGACTCCGTGCTAAGTCGTCTCGGATCGCCCATACCGCCAAGAAAGGTGGAATACTTCGTGACGGACGACGAATCGGGGTCTGAGCGCCGTTCTTGTCTTCGCCGATAGCGCGTGGCCCATCAAAGGGCAGTTCGGCGCCGAAAGCGAGAGGAGAGAGAGAGAGTGAAACCTCTCTCCCATTGTAAACAATCGGTCCTTTTCGGGATCACCATAAGATTGTTTTGCTCCTCCTCATCCATACACTAATTTGCAGAACAGACAGTAACCAGTATAACAAGTGGGGGGGGGGGGGAACCAGTAAAACAGCTCTTTTAACAGAAGTTAAAAAACGAATCCGCCGAGACCTAGCCAAAATGCCAATCACCGTCACGTGGGGGATTCTGGGTGTGGGAAAACACCTAGTGGCGCCCTCTATCAAAGCCAAGACTATAAAGAAGACACCATCTGCAAAATGCTCAATCAAGCTTAACACCTTGAACCGGACGGACCTCGCTGCACAAGCAAGCACCTCCAACGACCAAGCAGACTCTGCCGAGCAGGCAGAAATCGACACGCAGGCTAAATAAACCAGTGTAACAACAGACCTCGCCCCACAGGCAAGAGAGGCCGCTCTCGCTGATGAAGCCAGAGCAGCAGCTCATCTTGCCGCACAGGCAAGAGACGACGCTCTGGCTGAAGAAGCCAGAGCAGCAGCTAAACTTGCCGTACAGGTAAGAGACGATCCTTCCGCTGAAGAAGCCAGAGCAGCAGCTTTAAATTTAAATCTCTCTGATTCGAGCCAGCACAGCAATTAGTTGTTCAGTAAAATTAGCTCTATTAACTATTGCGTAGTGTTGTAGTGTTAAGAGATAGCCGAAGTGAGTAGTAAGTGCTGATAGTGATTTAGCGTAAGTCAGAGGTTGTGGTTGTTGGTCGAGCCGTGGTGACCCGAAGTGGCGTCCGGGGTCGAGTATCTACTGGAGTCGAGTCGATAGATCGTGTCCGCTTGAAGGATTGTGCGGTTCGAGTATTGAGAAGCCATTTTACTGTCGTTACAGGTGGAGCGGCCATTTTCCAGGAGGTGACTGGGCAGTGGCATTCCTTAGCCAAGTTACATTATCTCAATAAAGACTCACTTAATTATTCATAATAGTTTTTACTTACGAGTGTAGTCAAAGTGTGTGCGTGTATACTTTTTCTTTTTCTCCATATCCTTTATACGTTTTCAGGGCGACAATATGCGGGAAAGTCGGACATCGAAAGTTGTTACATGTCGGAGAGTCTTCGTTGGTATTGTAGTCTGCGGGCGTTCATTCCCCTGTCGAGATAAGAGCACTGCCGGGAAGAGAAGTGATAACGACACCGATTGAGTAAGAGTAAATAATAAAGTTAATTCTCGGGTAATAAGATTACTAACGGATTACTCAACACTTTGCCGCAAATGGCGACTTAGATTTAAATCGTTGCCAGGCGGATATCACTTCGTTCAATCTACCAGAGGCTTAACGCACGCGAGTCTTTGAAAAAGGATCTAAAAGAGAGGCAGAAAAGTGATGAAATTGTTACGTAGATGAACGTCGACTAGGTAAGGTATCAGGACCTGATACGCAACCGCTATGACAGTACAGCCATAAGAACCTCCTTATCCACCCAGCTATTTCGAAAAAAAACAGCAGGTTAAGGAAGCCGTCGGAACCTTCCTCCGGAGGGGCATCGCACTCTGTAATCTTCGATAAATAACGTTCCAATGTGCGATTGAAATCGTACGAAGTAGAGAAAGTTATGTTCACTAAATTATGTAATCGTTTAGGAAAGTATGAAGTCGTAGAGACAATGCAAAACGTAACTGAGTTGCGTGGTTAATGAAGGAATTAGCAGAAATCGTAGGTTAACAGCCGATATGGAAAGCCTAACGCATCCTAAGGGGTGTAATCTGCGTGTAATCTTTTTGTAATCATAAGAAGTCGTCGCGTAACGTAACGCAGCCATCTGAATTCAGAAAAACAACAGATGTTTTTCAATCAGCTGTTGCATATTTTATCTCCCGACCATACACTGAGAAAACCATATGATTGTTTTATAAAACATTGTAACTGCTAACGTATTGTTGATTTCGGTGAATTGTATACATATGTTAGCAATTAAGTTACTTTTTTAATAACAGTTACCATATAACGATTAGCATGGATATAACTTATAACCGAAGTTATAACTACTTTATATAGTGAAAATAGTTGGTGATAAAAAAGTTTAATGATAATATAGAAATAAGTTGAGGCCTCGACAGTGAGTAATATATTTAAATTCTTCTCATGTTACTGACAAGTAATTTGGAGCTCAGTAATTTATTAAAGCCTCGATTACAGTACCTAACGTCTTTCGCATTCATATGTATCTTCGTCCTTTGTATACATTTTGTATACGATCGGCATATCAATAATAGCCTCGTGTTGACTTTAGAGGAGGTCGAAGATTCCTCGCAAGACCGTTCATCTTAGTCATAGTGCATATAATCTCCCTGTAAGCAACATATTATTCTGGATATTCTCTCAGTAAGTACATAACCTTATTATTTATGTAATAATAAATAGGTAAGAGTAATTCCGTTTCCGAATTTTAGTTTTTTATTACAAAATATGAATAATTACTTTTTTCAAACTTTTTTCGAATAAAAGAATTAAATCAAAACAAATTAAAAATAATTAATATTTCACTAGAAAAAATCACTTAAATAGATTCAAACTAAATCTCATAAACTCAAAAACATAATAGTATGGGCACAGCGTGTTTGAATTTTGCTAGTAAAAGATAGAAAAAAATGAGTCGAGAACAGAAAAAAATAAATAGTAGTTAAAAAGAAGTCACACGTTGGCTCAGTTTCATGTAGAATGAATTTAACAAAAAATGTTAAAATTTAATAGAAATCTTAAGGTTTCGCCGTTTCGGTTAAAGTACACACACAAAAAACTTTGTCTTTTGTATTTTGATAAATAGCAAACATAATTAAAAGTTTACATTATTTCTTTTGCAACACGGTATTTTCGCGCGAACTTACAAGCTCGCGCGTCCCGATTTAACCGCGCGCTCGATGCTGTAACACGCAATAAACTCAAAAATCTCTCCTCTACGAATTGATAAGGCGCCAGACGAGGAGATACACGCTCACATGATAGCCGACAGAGACTCACTCTCGCTGGGGTGGTTCGCGTTCGCCTGTTCGGGTAACAGGTCTCGCGCGCACACGCTCTCCCGCGCAACCGCTTCACAGCGTCGGTGCTGAGAGGGCTGTACCATACTCTCTTTCACTTCCTTCCCCGCTGGGAAGGAATGGCACCATTACCGGCTCGCGATAGAATTCACAATCACGCACACTATCACTCTACGCTCTCCTACCCTTATACTGCTCGCTCGTACACGTTTGACACCTTCCTTGACTCTCCACGCCAGTCAGCAGCTGCACTCTCTCTCTCTGGGTGACTCCTGCGTGGCGTCTCTGGCTTCTCCTCTCCCCGCGCGCGTACTCGCTCTGTGTCGCTCGGAGGTTCGGGACGGAGTCAGCTCGAGCGGCGCTCTCACTCCCCTCTCTGCCGCGCGGGCCTTAAGTTTTGTCGCGCGCGTGTCGTTTCGGCCGGCTACCGTCGTTGGAAACGCGCACGCTTACCACTTCGCGTACTCGCTTGTTCGACTCGACTCGACGCTCGCAGCGTCGCACTCCCCCTCGTTAGGCGTTGTGTTCGCCAGGCGAACACAAGCCGATTTCCTAACTCAGGAGTTGCTTTCACGCCAGTCTATACATACACACATTCATCGCGTCTCCTGGCCTTCGCTCACCGATCGGAGGAGGCCTTCAGCTTCCTCTTGGCACCAATACTGGCTCGCGACTATTACCAACTATCTCACCCGCCTTGGCCCACACACTTTCCTCGGCGGGGGCCTTCTTCACTCTAGGCTCCAATGCCGGCTCGTCAGCGACAACTTCCACTACTCTACTCCTGTTTATCTCCTTTGCAAGGAGTCGTGGAGGGCCCGTACTACTATGTCTCGCGCAGCCTGTGACAGGTTGCGTAGACCCTCGACGAGGCTCGCTGCCTTGTGGCACGTCTTCGTCATCCACAATGACGATGGGGTCATGCAGCCGACGCATCGCAGCCTCTGCTTCTCGCTCGCGCATCAGCGCGAGTTCAAAGCGCTCCGCTTCCATGGCCCCTATCATCTCGGTTGCCCGAGCAAAGACGGCTTCCATGATGCCGGCGGTGGCTCTCTCAGCCTCTCTCTCGCTCTTGTCCTGCTCGAACCAGCTAAGGCGGGATTCCGAGCTCTCCTCTCTCTCTCTCTCTTGGCACCAATACCGGCTCATTGCGGGAAGTTGGTGGTCTCTCCTTTCCCGACGGGGAAGGCGACCTCGCCTCAGCCTCCTTCGCAGTAGCGCGTTGCTGGTTTTCCGTGATTCCTAGAAACATAAGTGAATTGAATTGAATTGAATTGAATTGA
>JAPYZO010014248.1:0-10261 GCA_030522905.1 Torymus flavipes
TTTAATCATGAGTACTAATTTCTTCTCGTCCATCCTAGGTTCTGAGGCGGAGAAGATGACTCAAATATTATACCGGGAGTGGCATTTGAGAGCAGCACATGAAATTTATGAACCAGGCTCTGTTACAATTATGAGAGGAATGTCCGGCGGACTCTTCTTTGTTCTCTCAGCTCACAAAATAATCAAATTTGATATATATATATATATATATATCACTACCGAGGAGAAGGAGATCATTCTGAGGAACTGGCAAGGAAGTCGAGAACATCCGGATAGGATGGTGTTTGAACCCTCAGCTCCAATTGTTCCTGAGCCAATAACGGAAGCAGGAAATCGGAGTCTGACTGAGAAAACGTATACTATGTCACAACCCATTACAATGGAAATGTTCATGGAATTGATGTCGAGAACAATGAGCAAATTTGAAGATCGGATCACCGATAGATCACCCAAAACTTGTTACACTCAATTCCAAAACAGATTCTTGGGCAGAAAAAAGTTGGAGAGACTTCTAACTTGCCGAGTTTACAGCCGAGTCCTATTAAAGAGGTGACTATACAAAAACCTAAGATCACAGATATAGTGATCAACGCAGGCAACAGTCTAAAAGAAGATGTAGCTTCCGAAGAACAGGTTGCTGAAAACACAACTAAATTAAAGGAGTCGACAGTAACTTCATAGATGTCGACTGTAATTACAGAGGAGTCAAATGTAAATATAATGGAAAATAAGACAAAAGAAAAACCTGTTATAAAGTCAAATCAGGTAGTCTCAATTGATATTAAAAGGAGGCCGTTCATAGAAAAATTAATCACTAAACCCGATGGTTCTGATAACTTCACTGACTTAATGCTGAAACATTTACCTAACTTGGGAAAAGAATCCGGTACACGGATCAATGAAAAGGCCACGACCTCTCAGCCATCAAGTCCTTCATCTTCATTAGAGGACGGTGAAATAAGAGAGCAAAAACAATACAAGGAGGTAGAAGACTGGGATGCACCTGGTGGCAAGAGGAGAGTTGAACTTGTCTCCGGAGAAGACGTAAGTAATAAATCAGATACTAACATTCACACTACAGATCAGAGTCAAAACCAGAGTTTTAAAGATATAGATAAATATATCGAGTTAAAAATTTCGAAAATTTTGAAAGAGCAAAGACAGACTGAAACACAAGAAACTAGTTTGCCGGAGAAAATTAAAATCGAGATATCAAATACAGATCAGGGTATAATAAGAAATTATTAATTAAATGCAAATACCAAAATTGAGATTTTTGAGGACTTTCTATTGTCTGAGATAAAAACAAAAAAATTAGACTATGTGTTTGATCATGAAAAATGCAAACTCGTGGAGGAAGGGAAACTGAGTGAAGATCGACATAGAGTAAGAGACATAATGATTAACAGAATCGATACTACTTACTATAATAGGGTTTTGAACCTTTCAGACCCCTATGAGATGTTTATTAAATTAAAAGAATATAAGAGAATGGAGTCGAGAACAAACTCTATATCAGCTAAGAAAGACATTTATAACTTGCAATTTAAATCCGGAAAAGAAACAGTAGCTGAATTTTGGGAAAGATTCGAGGAGAAAATCCGTGTATATGAAAATATTACAGGGGTAGATAAACTTAGCGATAAAGAGAAACGGGATGTGTTCTTACAAGCTGTAGTAGATGCTTTTCCGGGAGTAAACATTGCTGATTGTTTAGCAAGACAAGAAGGCAAGGAATTGACTTACATGAATCTAAAAGATTATGTTTTACAGGTTGAGGCAACAACTACACCTCCAAAGCTCCCAGTTGCTGCAATGATGGCTCAAGGTAGAAGCCACCGCAGCAGAGCTCTGCGAAGCAGAGGACCAGGTGGTCGAGACAATCGAAACGTAAACATGAGTAGAAATTGTTATACGTGCGGACAACCTGGCCACATCAGTACAGAGTGTACTTATCCGAGGAAAATTCGCTGCTCAAATTGCAAGAAAATGACAGATCACATTGCACGTAATTGTCCAGAGAAAAAACGGCCGTTGGCCGACAAAAACGAAATGCAACCCTGGAAAAGATTCAAAACCAATGATGAAAATTTTCCGAGTCAGTCGATGCCAGAAACAAGAGGTCTTATGAGTAACAGACGAGGTTCTGCGAGAGGAACGAGAGGCTTCAGAGGTCGCATGGGTCGTGGACGAGGACACAACAACAGAGGTGCAGCAGCGAAGCGCAACACAGATTTGTCAGCTATAGTGCAAGAATATGAAGGTATGGAATTTCATGTAAAATCGAGCGATGCGATAACTACAAACGCGGGTAGAATAGGCGAAGAGGCGCCAAATAATACGGTTGCTAAATTCATTGTAGATTCTGGTGCGACAGAGCACCTGAGTAATTCTACACTGTTTTTCAATAATCTGGATGAGTCTAATAACATATCTGTTAAATGTGCAAAACAAAATAGCAAAATGAGTGTGTCAGGCAGAGGTAATATTGAATTTCTAAATAATGATAATAACGAAATTGTATTGAAAAATGTTTTATACTCAAGAGAATTAACTGAAAATCTATTATCATTGAGGAAGTTTGTGGATAGAGGAATGAAAATATTTCTAGATAATAAAAGCGTAAATATATACGATCCAGCATCGAGACAGACGTTAATCAGTGGAATTTACAAATCCCCTTTTTGGATAGTTAAATTAAAAATTAAAAAGGAGAATGTGAGTTTGAATCAGGGAGAGACTATTGCCTTCGTAGGAGAGTCGACAGAAGAGCATAACTATAACACTAGAAGCAAAAAATCGTTTAACAATGACGAAACTATGTGTCGAGAATTTAATAACTCAAAGATTGTAACGTCAAACAAAAAGAACATGGATAAGAAAAATGAATCTGAAATAACTGGTACTGTTGATAACGATAATTCCAAAAAAGAATCACGTTCTGAAATAGAAAATAACGATAACAAATTCAGTAAAAATGTACTAGGAAGGAAAATTCAGAATCTAAATGAAAATCTAGATGAGAATGAAGTGAGTGAAACATTTGATATTACTTATGAACATTGTTTGATTCCTGAAAATAAAAATATTAGCAAGCCAATGTTGTGGCATTTAAAACTGAGTCATGCATCCAAACCCTATCTGACAAGCTTTGCTAAATTATTTCCACGAGCGTTGAGTATGTGGGATATAGCTGTGAGAGCTGCTACCTATATTTATAATCGAACTCCACACAAATCTATTGACATGAAAATTCCAATTAACATGCTGAGTCCAAATTACAGAGTTAACTTAGAACAGATTAAACGATTCGGTTATATTGCATACGCCAGAATACCTAGAAATATAGGAACTAAATTCGGAGTTCAAGCATTAAGAGGGTGTATAGTAGGTTATCTTCAAACTGGTTTTATACTGTATGTACCAGAATAACGTAAATTTTATGAAACCCGACATGTAAAGGTTGTTGAATCTAAGGTATATAAAGATATTACGAAAATTGAAAACAGAAACAGGGAAAAAGATCTAGGAGAACCGTCCTCCAAAAGAAAAAGGGGCAGACCAAAGAAAAATGATGCCGAAACAGGCGTGTACTACACTATGATTGAAAATCTTGAAAATATAGAGATCGATAAAGAGAAAAGTGATTTTGCGTATCATGCATTATTGGCTGGAATTCAGGGAGATCCTAAAACTTAAAAGAAGCTATAAATTCTCCAGAGGGAGAAAAGTAGAGGGAGGCGATACAAAATGAGTTAATAGCATTCAAAAATAAACAAGTCTATAGTGTAGTTGAAAAAGGAAAAGTTTATCAAAAAGGGGAGAAACCGAATATTGTAAGTTCTAGATGGATTTTCAAAAGGAAAGTAGATGAGGCAGGTAATGTTAGACATAAAGGCAGACTAGTGACTCGAGGTTTTCAAGACAGAAATGAGTACGATTTACGAGAGACATACGCTCCAGTTTCACGGTTAGCTTTAGTAAGAGCCTTCTTTGTAATCGCAAATAAATATAAGTTGAATCTAAAACAGTTAGATATTGAGACAGCCTTGTTGTATGGGAACCTAGATGAAGAAATATATATGGAAATTCCAGAGGGAGTAGTTGTAAATTCTGAAGTTAGGAGAAATTATCTATGGAAACTAGAAAAATCTTTGTATGGTCTGAAAATTAGTCCAAAGAAATAGAATGACAGATTCTCTCAAACAATGTATCAACTTGGCTTTGTATCTCATGATGTTGATCCGTGTTTGTTTGTAAATCGAGATAATAACAAATTAGTGTTTGTACTTCTGTATGTTGATGATATTTTGTTAGCTAGTGATGATTTTAATAGATTAAACTTAGTGAGAGACTTGTTGAGTAAGGAATTCACTGTCAAAGATCTTGGCGATCCCAATCTCTTTTTAGGCATTAAAGTCGAGAGAAATTTCAAAGATCAAACAATTCAATTGAGTCAAGAAAAATTTGTAATTAACATGCTCAAACGCTTTGGTTTCGGAGTATACAAAAGCTTTCTCATCGAACACAGAGTATCGAGGAGCAATAGGATCTCTATTGTATCTTGCAAATGCAACTCGTCCAGATATCTGTTATGCAACAAATGTATTGAGCAGGCATCAAGTAAATCCCACTGAGTCAGATTGGCAAATGGTTAAGAGAGTTTTTTAATATTTGTCAGGAACTAAACACTACAAATTAACTTTTAAAGCTAAAAATGATAATATGTTTGCCTTTTCTGATGCAAGTCTGTCTGACTGTAAGAATTCTTTAACAACATGTGGCTATGTAATTAAATTATTTGGTGACTCAGTTTCTTGGAGAGCTCACAAACAAAGCAGTGTGGCATTGTCAACGTGTCAATCGGAATACGTAGCCATGAGTGAGACAAGTCAGGAGTTAATGTCTTTGCATAATTCCATTAAATTTATACTAGGTCGAAATCTATATCCGTTGATGCTATATTGTGACAACTTAGCAGCTCAAGTTTGTGCTAAAACGGCTGGCAGCAATAGACTGAGACATATGGTAGAAAGGAGAGAACATTATGTTAAAGAATGCGTGAAACGAGAATATGTAAAGATATCTTGGGTACCTTCAAAAGCTCAATTAGCAGACATATTTACCAAAGCGTTACCCCTTGATTTGCATGAAAAATTAACTTTATTGATACTTAATATGTCAGACTATTAATTCATTTTTTATGTGTTTACAGAGACAGAGGAATATTCAGAGACGACCGAGTCTTGGGAATAATTTCAAGAGATTACTACAAAGCCAATTACTTGTTGAGACTGATCAAAGAGAAACAAAATAGATTCTGAGTTCCTATGAATGTACAAGTCTTCAGACTGTGATACATTAGATTAAACTGATAGAATTATCAGCATGCAGCTAAGCATAGTCGATGTAACTTGTTTTTAGTTTTTAAGTCAGATTGAATTTAAATAGCGCTAATTATAAGATAGTTATTTTGTAAAAGTTGAGACTAGATCGAGAGGGAGTGTGAAAATATACATGCTTATACATATAATACAATCGGCGTCTCACACATATACACGCATACGACAGTTGCGGCGCTGCGAGCGGCAACCGGCACAGTCAGTCGAGCGCCACGCGCCGAGCCGGGCACACGCATGTAAGAGAGAAAAGGGCAGTTTGTTGCGCACTAATAAAGAGTTCCTACATACATCACGTTCTTCTTTTATCCTCACCTACCATTACTTCTAACAGTTGTGACAATATTGCTCCAACGTTGCTTCCCTTGAAAGTAATACTGCTGGAATATTCGTGAATATGTTGAATGTGGAAAAGCAACATTGGAGCAATATTTCCTGGCGGAGAGGACTGCTTGCGAATGTCATTGTATTGGTGTGCGGAGGTCATGAGGACGGGGGAGCAGGGCTATCTGGAATTTCACTTTTCAATTCCTCTTCAGATTTTACTCTTATGCGCATTTTTTTCTGCTCTGGTTGCTGACTCAGGTTTGAATCTTCCGATTCCATATCTATGTACAGAGTACAGGTAAGCCCCTCTGTCAGGTTGCTAGTAGGAGAAAAAGAGAGAGCGATAATGAAAAAGAGAGAGAGAAAGAAAGAATGAGCGAATTAGAGAGAAAGTGTGAGTGAGCGTGAGGAATAAAGGAGAGACAATAACACCTAATTACCTGTAACTTGGAGTTGATATTACTTCTCGTTGAATTTCAGTGAAAAAACTTGCAGACTGCCGTGAATTGCATTCAACGCGTGCCAAAAGATCTGTGTCGATACTTATGCAGCTGGCTTCGTCTCTTTCCAAATTTCGTAGTGGAATGACGCCGAGAGCGGAGAGAGCGGAGTCGCAGCGCTGAAAAAGCGAGGAAGCGGAGTTTTTATGGTGACTGGCAGTTTTGCCAGATTGAAAGGAGGGAGAATAACTCTCTCCTTGTCAGTTACAAGGTTTTTGTAGACTCGCCGCTGCAACCAGAGTGGGGAAAAGCGTGGAGCATTCTCGGAAATCCACTTTTAGAAATCTTCCCCCTACAAAAAATTCGCAAAAAATATTCCATTTTCTAATGTGACCTCTTCACCTTGGAATGAATCCCTACCCCTATTTAAACAACTTGCTATTTATAGTCAAATCAGATAATAATAAATGCGGAATTTACTGATTATTTCCTTCATGGTTGATTAAAAATTCAATCTATTTACTAAATAACAGAGCAAATTAACAAAAATCAACCACCCGCACTACTATTATACAATTACCTCGACTTTGATTACTTCCTGAACTATAACTAAGTCATCTTTAACACCTACCATTTCAGTATTTTAAGGTAAAAAGTATGTGTTTTCTTTAGAAGAGAAAGGGAATGCTTCCCAAAATATCTTAATTAATCATAAACTTGAGTATTCTACCTGTGACAGAGTCATATGTAACTGCTTGCTCGGCGTCGGCAGAACGCGGGCATTTGTTTCCTCAGTGCTGCCTTATTGTTGTTGCCGTCACCTAGGAAGCAGTTCCGGCTACGCACGATACACACACACGCAAGACACACTCACGCACAGCATCACTACCGGGTAGAGAGAACGCACAGAGAGCGAGGGTCAAGGAGGGGATCACGCGCACGGGAAAGTCGCTCAACGTGGAGCGCGGTCGCGAGAGCGACGCGGAGAGAGGGCGAGAGAGAGCGAGAGTGGGAGAGAGAGAGGGAGACAGAACGATCAAGCAGTTGACGGCTGACGGCGTGGGCTGCGCGCTACTACCGGTATCGGTACGTGCGTTGAGAAGAAAGAGGGGCGCGCTGATAGTGAGGCGCGTAAGAGTAGGAGAGAGTCAATGCGTTTGAGTGTAGCGCGCACAGAGAGAAGGTATGATACTCGTATCAAGCGTTCGTGACCGTGTCCGCGACCGTCAGTGAGAGTAATTGAGCATACGAACAATTAGAGGGCAGCATGAAGGGAATTTTGCGATGACTCGAGTGATACACTACAGAATACGATCGAGGAACAATTTACATAGTGTGCGCGCAGAGAATAACTGCACAAATGGTAGTTGAGTTATGGAAGAAAGCCAGTGATAGTGTTAGGGGGAGGGAAGGGTCAATCACAAGCATGCACGAAACCTGAAGAGGACGAGAGCGAGGTGATGAGCCGAAGGAAAGCCAACAGGTCGCTCTCTCCTGTCCCAGGCAGCAAACAAAACGTTAGTTCACCGAAATAGTAAGTGGTGCGAAGTGATAGAGTAAAAACTAGGTAAATGAGTGGAATCATCGTCGCGGCAGGGCACTGGTTATTACCAGGAGTTGAGGGGTTGTGGACACGAGTTATAGTGGGTGTTCGGGGGTTCGAGGTCTTCTCCTTTGCAGGTTCGAGGGGCTTGGGTTGAGAGAGTTCTGCCCGGTCATGGTTCAGGGTCGAGTGGATTTTGTTGTTTCAGGAACGCGAAGCCAGAGGGTCAGTTGCCATCAACCAAAGGAACAGTTCCCTAATTTCTCAATACCCAGTTCGTTAATAAATCGAATAATTGTCTTTCTTAATTAATTGTGTTTTTATTCGCGAGTGTACTATTTCCTGTCTATTCTCTTTGTGGTCCGAATAAGGAAAATATTGTGTCCATCCGCATTGGTATTATTGCTTGTCGGAGTTTTGGAATTCAACGGTGGTTGTTGCTTAGTCACTTCCCCATCGAGATATTAGTCGCAAGCGGTGGCGTGGCTCCATACGTATAGAAGTTACGGAGAAAATAGTAGCGCAATACTTGCTCGAATATTAGTTAATAATTATTTAGACTCTATTAGTGGTGTTAAGCAAGTTACAACGTTATATACCTTTCAAAATAAAAGATTCACTACGGAATTCATTTACTAATAAAACATCGCCTTTCTGCTGCCATCCCTACGCCAACAACCTAATATTCAATGCCAATAGAGTGAATTCTTATGTGTATTAGCAAAATTCAAACGCACCCCACGCGCGATACTTGTTCCCGACGTTATGAATGCTATCCTCCAATATAATGTAGCCCCAACTTGTTTAAATAATAAGACAACTCAATACCTTTTTTTTTTACAAAAGATTAAATACTTTATTCTACTTTCAATATATACTAATTTTATAAACACATGAATTTTTTTATTTTAAAAGAAATTCAAATATTCGCACTTTTTCAAATAACCGATCACATCAGAAGAGAGGATTCTTCTAAGAGAGGGTAAACCTTTGAAGTTTTATGAAGCCTCTAAATCGTAACAATATTTTACAATCTTTTGTTTTTTAAGGGTGAAGGCAGCCTCTGCCATCGCTACCTTCAGTGAGACGCTTCCCATGGCTCGCCGGGGCCCATCTTAACAAGATATGTCAAATGTACATGCCGGCTTCCCATCTCCAGGGCAAAACCCAACAAAGATCTATTAACCTTAAACCCATAAAGAGACCCGACCGTCTCTCCTGTAACTCATAATAATTTTATTTATTTATTAAAATTTTACAAAAGAAACGCGTTTGAGGAAATAATTACATCGCATGAGTACAATAATAATTTAAGTAGGGCGCAAGCATACATGTTTTAATTTATCAAAATGAACTATTTCAGTTTTATTACTACCTAAATCTATTTTAGCATTTTTATCGCCTATTAATTCTATTATTTTATAGCGTTCTGTGTATTGATCATCAAATTTACCAATCCGCGGCTCTTTTAATAAATATACCTCTACCCCAATTTTGAAATCTTTTGCATTCAATTTTTGATTGTATTATCGTTTTGATCGGTCTTCCGCTTCTAATAACCACGTACTCGCCATTTTTTGAGTATCATTTAGCTTAAATATTAATTCGTCTAAGTATATTTCATATGTTTTTTCTGCGGTTCTTGTTTCAAATTCTGAGGGTAATTGCGCCTTTTGTCCGCACATTCACTCGAGGGGGGTTAACCCGTTCGCTGATTAAACTGACGTATTGTAGGAAAACATAGCCATTTTGTATCCAAGTATCCCAATCAGTCTTGTCTGTATACATTTTTAAATATTCTACTAGTGAATGGTGACTTCTTTCTAGAAAACCCATAGTTTGAGGATCAGTCTTGTCTGTATACATTTTTAAATATTCTACTAGTCAATGGTGATTTCTCTCTAGAAAACCCATAGTTTGAGAATGAAAAGAGGTAGATTTCATTTGTTTAATCTTAAATATTTTAGCTACTTTTTGCATCCGACTACATTGGATTTATCGCCATTTTTAAATTTTCAAAATTTTTATTTTCGATTTTTTTAATATTTAAAACAAATATTATTTATATATGATGAATTCTCTGTATGCAAAATAAAAAAAAAGTCGATAGCTATATTTCGTCATAAGTTATTCATCAAAACATCATTTTTAGTAAATAGGTTATATTTCAAAATTAAAAAAAGATATTAACATGAATATTTTTCTGGTTATAAAGGATATTGAGTACTATAACTTTCCAAATTTTTAGGTTTTTTATTCATTATTTTTGGAGAAAAAAATAATTTATAAAAAAAGTGATTTTCTTTGTCGTTCCATAACTAGAGTAAAATTGAATTCATAACTTTGTAATTTTTTCTAGAGGTAGATTTTGTATACTAATCGGGTGGGTTCTTTGGGCAAAAGGATTGATCCATAAATTTCGGAAATATTGGAGGTTAAAGTTTTTTTAACCCTTTTTTCAAATCGTAATTTCTCGAGAACGGTTCTATGTATCTGAATCAGATGGGTGGCATTCGAAAGAGAATTTAAATACCTTCATTTTATAAAAAAAT
>JAPYZO010014249.1:0-11069 GCA_030522905.1 Torymus flavipes
GGTGCAGGCGGCCTGTTTCTGGGGGCGAGCGTTCTCTCGGTCTGCGAGATTGTGTACTTCGCCACGCTGAGGCTGCTGTGGTATTACGTTGAGGAGAAGAGGAAGACGAAGAAAATAAGGCAACTGATTATGGGGAAGAAGTGAAGGTGGCTGGAATTTATTAGTACCATTTTCGGAGGAGCTATTTGAAGAAATCGTTATTTAATATGAAAATTAATCAAATTGTATTTCATGCAAACTCGAGTTGATTATGAAAATATAATAGAATTTAGAGAGGGTTGAAAAAAGTAAAACAGTGGGAAATTATAAAATATTTTCTTTTTTTATTTTAAAACAATCGTTCATAACTGATATTACATCCTTTTGTATCGATAATCTCAACGTACTAATATTAATAATAATAATAATAATAATAATAATAATAGTAATAGTAATAATACATAAATGTGTTAAGGGGTAATTAGAACCAACACCCCGCTTTATAATATACTATCACGGTTATATTTTCTCATAGTTAGAATTTGGAAAGTACAATATTTCACGGGGAAAAATTGGATTGCTGTACAATACAAACGTATTGTACAGCAAATCAATCTCCCCTCGGAAAGTAATACACATGATAACTATTTTCCGAATCGTAATTATAAAAAGATATAAACGACAAACATGACATTGATATATCAGACATTTGCTTTAGGTCCGATGTCCCCTTACAACAGGGACATGCATTTTATAATTTTTCTCTCTTTACAAATATACAATTAAGAAAAATTCATATTCTACGGCACGTAGTAATACACTCTAGAGGAGGTAGATAGATGTCTAGGGACGTCGACAGGCTATTCAAAGACAGGAGAGAATGTCAGCGAACGGAGTCCCGGGATTCTTTGAGGCGTCCTCGAATGTTTTGATGAAAGTCTCCTTTTGGGCATTATTGGTCAACTAAAAAGATTAAAGAAAAAAAAATTGTATTTTTATATCTTACATAGTATTTTAGTTTGTTTAAAATATAGTCTAAAAATTACCTGTGAATAAAAATCGGAAGCAGCAAGACAAAGGATCTTTTTATCCTCGTATTCATACTTTCCTATCCTTGATTGAACGTGAGGAAATCTAAAGTAAGACCTTGTTAAGGATTATCATTTGCTTTATTCTTTAAATATTTTTCGTCTCTTTGTCGTTAATAATAAAAGGATACAGAGCACGAAGCCACGGGTTCGTGGAAGTACTAATGAAAAAACAGGAGAGGCACCAAGTAGACATAATAAGTGGTAAGCTTTGAATAAAGTTTTGTATACTGAAAACTACCCAAGTCTGAAGTAAGCCCAGCTGAGTACTAGTGCACGCCTTCTCGCAAACCTGTAATTACATTTAATGCGATCAAATAAGAATTTATTGTAAAAAGTTGTAATCCTTTTTGCACATCGTTGAGATTATACTAAAAACACATAAATGTCATTTTACAAGAATTAATTCACCTTAAAAGTGTTTATTAGGAATTCATAAATGTTATAATGGCTATGAGTTTTAATTAATTTTCTTTTCATTGCTCTAAAAATCGAAAAAGATTTTTTAAGTAAAATTATTTATAGCACTGCGTAGCATAAATCCGCATTTATGTCACGCCTATCCGTGACATAAGCAGGCCATTATTGCACCCTGCTTATCACCTTCGCTATCGCTCGGGCGATACTGCACGGTGCAAAAATGGACTGCTAATGGCACGAATAGGCGTGACATGGAAGTTCGTCTTTATGGCACGGCGTTAAGCGCACTCGCTACGCTCGTGCGCTTATACACGCCGTGCCGTAAAGTGCAACTTATGCCACTAGTATCGCAATGTACTAAAAATACATCAGTAGTACAGTACCGTTTAAACAAGACATTTTTATGTTAACTAAGAAACAGTCTATTATTTATCATTTTACTTTTAAATTACACACATAAACTACCATCATTTTTACCTTAAAAACAATGGCGGACATTAATCTGGGATGAGGCTGTTGCGGCGATAGAAACTCCCCGATAACCTTCGTAAGAATCTCCAGTGGCGGAAAGAAGTCAATAAGCACCTCTGATAGTACAGCGCACAGTATCTCCACTTCCATGGGATAGCCCTTTTTGATCTTATCGAAAATCGCGGAGGATCGTTCGATAGAACGTACGAGTATCTCCGGCTCGACGTCGGGCAGCGGCTCTTCGAGCTCCGGTTGATTGAACCTGTCTGCTGTGTCCGTGTACATACAGGTGAGGAAGACTTGCAGGGCTGGTAAAGATAGCGCGGGGTTCGGTTGGCGTAAGCGCTCGATTGCAATCTTAACTACTTGCTCGGAGACTTTGCCGATTATGCTTTTGGTTGCTACGAGTCTTTCTAATCCCTGTTATATTAGAAAAAAGTGTTATAGTTTTTCTTATCTTTAGAGAATTGATAAAATCATATCCTAATAACACTTAGGTATTATCATTTTTACCTGTAACAACATTCTGTGCAAGGATGTGGAAATATTTTGTGAACAAATTAAAGACATAATTAATTCTAATACTGCAGGGGCTTCTACGTCAGGTGGAGTATCTTCAGCATGCTCCAACAAGAAAAATACAAGAGCCCAAAGTATGCATTGATGCTCTTCACTCTGACTGGTTACTCTAGAAAATTTATTGGTACACATGAAATTATTTTCACCTGGAAAAATAAATAGCCGCTTAAAGACCAAATGAGTATACCTGCTAGAATCTTGAACATCGATATAACGTTGAATATATTCTATCGCCAATGGGTGCACAGCACTCATAGTCTCTTCACAATTGGCTAATACAGCACTTTGAAGTAAATATAAAATTCCATGCAGCGTTGCTATCCTCATAGATAAAGAACCACATTTCAAACTATTATCTACGTGACGCTTCACCTTCTCCAAGCTCTCTGGGTCCTAAAACGATCGCATCGTATGAAAACAACCGTCAAATTCTCCAAATAAAGTAAACATTATAATGAGAAAATTACCAAAGGTGTGAGAACAGCGGACGCTTTACAAATTGCCACAATGAGATGCCTCCTCAGAACTTCATCCTCCGCTAGATGAACCTTCCACAATTCCATGCAAGAATCGAGCATCCACTGAAACTGCGATCTCTCGACGAACAGTTCCGACACGAGTAGCAGAGACCTAACAACCTCGTGCAGCAGCCTGAGGGGCATCCTCGTGCCGGGGCTCATCCAGGAAGCGTAAAGTTCGAGGAGGAACCTGAGGCAGGAGTTGACGTCGAGCGACGCGGCGTCCAGCGCCTCGTCGCGACGTGTCTTCAGCGCGATACTCGACGAACTCAGCTTATCCTCGTGTAGCGAGCACAGAGACCAGAGATAAGAGATTGACAGTTGACCGTGCACGTGAGTATGGACGTTGGGAACGCGCGGCTCTAGATTGCCGCGGTCGAAGATGTGCTCGAGCCTCGGCATGTCCGCGTCTGACGAATGGATGTCGCTAAAAGATATAATTATGTTAGATAAAACATTTGAAACCGTCAAAATCCCTAATTACAAAACATTTGAAATCTAATAATTTCATCAGAAATTTTACCTGTTCTCGTACTTCCACAACAGTAAGTCTTGCACAAAGAACAATCTACGTGTACTCTTCTTATGCAACGATAGCTGAGGATCTCGCGGATGTTGAATAGGTTCACCATTACTTGGATTTCCAGGACAAGGCAGTATCAACGTTTGCATCAATAAATTCGTGATTGCTTGAACCGCCAGACTGGCCGTGTGACTTAGATTACTTGACGGTTCTGTTTCCATTTCAGTCTGCAGCTGTGATACATTCAAGACACCAAGTAGCACCATCCAGATCTCCTCGAATTGCTGTCGGGAATTCCAACCGAGCAGCGTTATCCTGAATATGAATTCCTCGAGGACATCCAGTTCGGGAATGTAGTCAGGCTCCGATGAAAACAGAGCAAAGTGACACCTGTAAATAACAGTTAATAAAAAAATGATGTATTTTAAAAACAACAGAAAGATGAAAAAACTAACTTCGTGGGTCCAGTTCCAACAACTGGACATCCGTGCTTCCACAACAACGGTGGCGTCAGCACGAACGAATTCACAAGCGGCTGCCTAGCCACACTGATGATCAGACTCTTCAGCGGCTCCGCGAAGAATCTCGGAATGTCTTCGGCGCTCCTCTCGCCTATCCTCTGCCGCCTCTCCAGCCACACGACCAAAGCCGCCATTCTCAGACACGTCACCGCGTACTCCTTTGTATCCTCGTTCTCCATTGCCTCCTGTAATCCACTACACTGTTCATCGATGATGGGTAAGTCGTCCTCTTCGCAGCTCTGAGAAAAATGATCGACGATAGTCGTGAGAGCCGCTGCTGCTGAACAAACCCAGCTGTAGTTGTTAGAGCAACTGAAGGCTTTGCCGGAGGCGGGATCGGCCAGGATCGCTTGGGCGCACTTGAGAGCGGACTCAAGCTCCCGAGGACTGATGCTTCGAGTGTCGTTCAGCACGAGGAAATGAGCGGTTTCGAGGCAGAGAACAGCGAAACGCACAAAGTCTTCCTCGTAGTCGGCACCCATGGTTTGCGACCGTTTGCCAAGAGACTCTACGAATGTCGTGACAGCGGGTACGATCAAGAAGAATGATTGTCGGTAGCATTTGTCGTGTAAAAGGTTGCTAAATTGAGAGGCATATTTATTGTCTTTTCTAAAAAGAAAAACAAGATTTCATTTAGAAAAATGATCATAAATATTTTTCATCATTTATTTATGTGAATTGTGGAAATTACTGTGTGTCATTCTGTTTTCGATTTGGCGCGAACAACTTATGAGGCTTAGGCAACTCTTTCAGAACACTTCTCACCCGTTCTATGATATTATGCCTCGTAGCTTTATACAAAATGCTTTCAGTTTCTTCACTGGTTTTCTTCAATCCATCGAGTTCTAATTAAAAATCACATGATTTAAAATCAACATTCTAGTTCATGATATGGCATACATATATTGTTTCCTGAAATTGTTGACTGCGGAAAAAAGTAATGATCTTTTACCTGCTTGTTGAAAAACTTGAATACTCAACCGAGTACCTATTGTCACGCACTCTTCAAGTAATTTTACATCAAACTCTTTCGACGAGAAGACACTCAAGCACTCTTCCAAGTTCAAGTGGCTCAGGAGCCACGCCGACTCAAAGCAGCCGTAACTTACGCATGTATAACAGCATCGAACTTTTACCTTTAATAAAAGTTCATTTTTTCTCATTTAGAAGTAGTAATAAATATTTAATTGAAGTAGTTTCAAAGTTTAAAGTGTTTAAAAGTTAATTGTTTATGTTAGATTTAACAATGTAATATATATTTCATGACATTTCGTAATATAAAGTTATTGAAAACCGATTGCATGTATTGGCGTAAATTACCTATTTTAACTAATAAAATTTTATGTTGATAAAAATTATATGGATTGTCAATCTTATTTTATCTCTAATAATTGTTGAAACGTAATTTAAAAAAAAAAAGAAATTGTAATCTGGTGAATATAAAAATTTAATAAAACCATTACTCACCTGTGACAAGTACCACGTACGATCTAGCGTAATATTCTTTACTTCCTCTGGAACAAACGGCCTTGACTGATCCAATTCTAATGGCGCGAGCTCGTAATGACTAGTCGCCAGCTTGTTCAACAAACCGACTAGTGCCCCGTGTTTCCTCGCCAAACCGTCTCTTCTCAGCACCTCCATCATACCCTTGGAATTAATTTCAAATCAATTTCCATTTTAATATTGAATTTGATGGTAGTATTCAAATTTTAGTATAGAGTATATATACACAAAACATGTATATTTTTCAATGTTACGTTTAAAATTACTTGTACATTTTATATAGAAATATAAATGTTCAAAATCTTAAATTTAACAAATTCTATGTACTTTTTATTAAACAAAAAAGAAAAACTTCAACTTGACCGAAATCATTATATACCTTAAAGTCATCCCTGGTCAACTGCAAGATCGCCTCTTCCTTCCCAAGCGCCAGCAGAATCTCAACCCTCCTGCTAGCAATTTTCGCAGTCATTCTGGACAATGCCAGATATTTGGACCTCAACAGTCTAGGCACGAGTGTCAACAGCAACTGTCCCGACTGCGACTGGTGAGCGCCTTCAAGGCACTGCAGCAGCCGTTTGACGAACGCCGGTCCACCGTTACTGCAGACGCAATCGTCGGATACAGTGCGAAGAAACAAGCTACTAGCCGCGGGGTCGCGATGTACGGCTACAGTGACGAGCTCGCGCACCGGCGACTCATCCGCCAGATTGATCATCGTCTCGATGTGATGGTGAAGCAGCCAACTGAGACGCTGCGAATCACTCGTCACGTTCTCACAGACGTAGTCGCAGAAGAGGATGGTCGAGGCGCGGCGCATTATCTCAGCGTTTATCGCACGAAGGGGTTTCTGTAAAGAAAGAAATGTTTTGTTAGATGATGATTTTATTTTTTTTCCAAACAGGAGATTACTGATTTACCTGAGTTTCTTTCTTACTAGCCGGAGATCCAATCACTCTTGACCAAAAGCTCATATCATCGAACCCTAGCAACGTCAACAAATACGTCCATTGGCATGTGAGGATGGGACAGTTGTTACCTATTTCTAACATTGCTTCATTCAAATCGTTTAGCGATAATCTTTCGTCGTCTGGAATGTTTTGTCCTTGTATCAATTGCATGCTAGCATTGGCAACTTTGCAGTGGCTACCAGTCTCGAACATGTGAATGCATAATTGCAACAGCAAAGCGAATTGATGTATCACGTACTCATCCTCGTCACAGTCTTTTGAATCGTTCAGCACTTTCACATTAGCACCCTAGAAAAGTATTTTATGATATTGACAGAAATTTTTAATTTTACAAAATACGAAAAATTATTCTGAAAACAGTAATTATTACCTGGAATAATTCAACGAGTGCTGAACTCATAGATGCGATCACGCGAAATATAAACCTTGACAATATTCTCTCTGGCAACATTGTAAATGGTTCCAAAAGTCCCGATACATTCAATGGGTCGCCACTAACCCGTCGACTGGATTCTGGCATCAGGAGTATTTCCGAAACATCCCATACCGATGACGTTACGTCTGCCAGTCTTGCGAGCATGGCTTCTTCCTTCGCGTAGGAAACAAGAGAAAGTATGATAACGTTCACCATGCCAATCCACCGCTTAAACTCCAAGATGTTTTTACTGCTGGAAGGAATGTTTTGTTGCGAACACTGGAAGGTAAACTTTTCAGAAAATTAATAGAGTATATTTTTTTGGTTTATGAAATTTAGGATTTTTAAGTAAATATGAATATGCAGTACCGATAATAGATTTTTTCCAACCGGTGGTGGCATTGTGAATAGAACCTTAAGCAAAGGATCTACAGGCCTGAAAACGGTTGGTGAAACGGCTGAAAATAACTTAACTAAGGCAAAATAAGCTTTCTTGGATTCGAGACAGATTTTTCTCGCCGATAACATCGGCAGCACCGTATCCATCGTTTGTCTCGACCATCGCCTCCACTTTTCTTCGCCATTACCGTCGTTACTCATTCTCGATTCTATCAAACATTTCGCCAGCAGTTCTATAATCTATGGCAATACAAACAAAATTAAAGAGCTTCCCACCTAAAAATCCATTTTCAATCCTTCTCCTATAAAATTGAACTTTTCTCACCTCAGGGTATTCGACTAATCTGAGCATCATGGAAATCAACACCTCCCTGGTAGTCTCCAGCTCCTTCTCCTCGTTCACACTAGCCGATACGTTCCTCGCCAGGAACATCTCCTCCACCACCGGCACCAGAGCGGGAATGCAATGCGTTAGTGGTGGTTGTCCACTCGCCATCAACCCGTCGCACAACTGAATGATTTTTGGTACGCCGATTATGAGCTTCGAATGGTACTTTTCGTACGACAATCTGACGAGAAAGTCGAATATCCTCGGCAGCAGCCGTTCGGTCTCGGATATGTGACCCTCTTCAATGAACTCGAATTGCTTCATCACGAAGCCGATGAAGATCTTATCAGAGTCCATCAGGCAATAATTGATGTGCAACTGTACTAGTTGGCTTAGAAGCATTAATACTTGGCACTGTAGAGATATAGAGTTGGATATCGTATACTGGATCAGAGACTTAATGACTAGCGGTTCGAAGAGACGAATGAACGATCGCACAGAGTTCTGGTCGGAATTGCGGCTGAGAATTTTCATGATCGAGGATATCCTTCGATCTTCCTTACGATGCAACGATGTTACCAAGCTGAAGTAAAAATAAAGTAGATGTCAAACATTAATATTATAATTATTATTATTACTAGTAGCAACATTATATTGCTCTAATATACATAAACAATAATAATTATCACCGATGGCTCGCATCCGGCTCATTGCCACCCCTGCAATTACTGCTGAGCCACTTGATCCTTTCTACCATGAGCTTGGCCGGTCTCTGGAAGCACTGCTCGTAAAATCCCCTCTCACCGTCTCCCTCCACCTTTCCGAAATCTTCTTCCTGCCCACCGTTCTCCCTTTTCTCCTGCTTGCACTGTGCTTCATAAATCACAGGCCACCGCGACACCAGATTCGTACCAAATAAACACTTCAACAGCTGCCTAACGCACTGCACCGTCGTAGTGGACGACAACACTACCGTCGATTGCAAATAATGCAGTATCTCCTCAGCAATTTTGCCCGCTTCCGCGAGACTCGCTACCTCGAGGATCTGAGAGAGGACTTGGAGACTCGCGTTGAGTAATCCTAAGTACATCTCGCTGGCATCCTGGTCAATGGTGACGCGATAGTTGTTGTGCGCGTCGCGCAACAGCTCGTAGAGACGAAGATAGTGTGCATGTCCGGAGATTGAACCCATCTGATCCTTGCCGAGGAAGCGGAACGGTAGACGAGTGTGTTCAGATGACTTGTCCGAAGAGGAGGATTTGGATTTGGAGGATGAGTCCGATAGGAGTTTGCGTTTCGGAGAAAGTGATTGAGCAGTTGGGAGGGAAGGGAGGGCGGATTTTGAAACTGGTTGTATTGGCTGGAAAAACGAATAAATTGATCTTTTTTTTTGGGTCGATAACATTTTTTTATAAAAAGTTTTTAGACAACAATTAAGCATGGATAAAATAAACCTGTATTTTTATTAAATTAAACGACTAATTAATCACTCTGTAGAAAGAAGTTTTTGAAGTCTTTAATATAAAAAATACTAAATATGAAAAATTACTGTACACTTTAAAGAAAACTATTTCAAGAAATCGATAGGTGGACAAATTTCGGAATGATTTGAAAATATTTCAATAAATCCATATACTCACCGACGGCAAATCCTCAATAACATGTTGAAATATATTAAGCATCCGCATCACATGCGTCAGCAGTTGATCCATGTTCCTAGCGCTCTGCTTGTCCTTGAAGAAGATCCAATACTTGGAGTCGTTCTGCGGCTGTTCCGACTCATTTTTCGAGTTGTTGTTAGACAACTGTTCCTTCGGTCGAGCGCTACTGCAGGCGACTCCACTAGCCAGATTACCTGCGAGCAGCAGGAGATGACGATGCATCAGCATATTCAAGCTCAGCTGAGAGGAGGACAGAAGGATGATCGTTTGCGAGAACAGGCTGCTGGAGATCGGTGATAGTGCCTCATTTGAGAAACCTGGAGGATTTCAAAGAAGTAATTATTTAGAAGATGAAGTTAATAAACGAAATGAAATGTTAGGAAGCAGTATAGTATTCATTCTGTTTTGTAGTAGATGCATAATATTTTGGTTACTATTAGTAAATGGATAGATACTAAAGTAGCATTTTTCCAATCAAGATTCACTACATGAAAAATAGTTCAGTTTTATAATGAATTTTTTTGGTGTCTGGCAACTAATAAATGCTAAGGAATTGTTTCACTTAAAAAGCAGTTTTGTCAAAGCCAAACGTATCTAAATTCATAAATATCTAAATGAACTTATAAAATAAGTTATATCAAATATTTGTAACTTGTCAACTAAATTTGGAATCAGCACAGTGTTTCTAAGCGTAAAAGAATAATTAAACGGAAACAGTTTGTCATACTAATCGGAGAGGAGTTCTAGAAACGCGTTCGTACACTCACCAAAGTCGATTTCTGCCGCAAAAACATTGGCAATTGTCGACGAATAAACATAGAATATAACGAAGCAATCAAAAATCGTAAAATTGCTTAATTAATACGATAATAATAAATAATTTCCTTGACTATGATATGTTATAAATCCTTTAATTTTCAACACAATATGAGAAAAGAGTAAATATTTAGAGCAAAATAAATAATACATTTTCATACCAGGCGAACTGTCAACAGCATCACCCCTCACCACCGTCTTCTTGACTGGTTTCTTCGCCTGCCTACCCGCCGGCATGAGACAATCCCACGCTTTCGCGTACACAGTCGTCAAGTACGTCTGACTAAGCGAGCTCAGTGCCTCATAGCAACCATGCGCCAGGTGCTTTGACGAGAACACGAGGAGTCTGTCCACTAGGAGATTAAGGATCCGCGAAAGCGCCTCGTCGATGCGCTCGCGCGAACTGCGCGCCTCGTGCGATTGGAATAAAGCGTCGTATGGCCTCACGAGGCTGCTGATCAAGAGCTTGTGCTCGATGTAGCTAGCAGAGCTGGCTTCGAGGGGATTGCTGAGGACGGAGGCCAGATGATGCTCCGCGTAGAGACTCGCTTTGCGCGTCACCGCGTCCTCGTGCGGGCTCTCGTAGTACAGGGATGGGATTATCCTGCAGGAGAGAAGAGTTTGTTATTTATAGGGTTTAAGATGATAACACAGCCACACAAAAAAAATGTCAAAACCCACGGACCAGACCATGTACGCCTTATGTTTTTGGGGTCGCTGAATCCGAATCCGGGGTCGATCTGGTCCCATCACCTCAGGATTTTGAGATATCTATAACTAAAAATTTCGTGTTGTCTGAATTTCAAGATCAAAAATATTATTTGTTACTAATTTATCAGTGGTACTGTATAGTACTGATGATGCCCTACATTAT
>JAPYZO010014250.1:0-10091 GCA_030522905.1 Torymus flavipes
TTTTTTTTTTAGTAATTCTATTATTATTTGCAAAAGATATAGACATTCTAAAATTATGTCGGTAAAGCACATCACCTTAAAAAAAATTGAATAATAAAACTCTTCTTTTTATATAAACACCAAAATAAAACAAATAAAAATTAATCTTATAACATATCTCGGTACTATATTGGTAATTTTTTATATTTGAATTTCAAATAACTTAAATTATTATCTATTAAATACACTATTGCAGTTACTTGCAAATTCATATTATATGTTAATCTTGTATTGCATAAGTTGAAACAAAATTGCATATAATAGCTGCTCAAGAGAATAAACATAAAAAGGTTAACAAAGAGATACACTATAGACTTCAGAATTGGAATAAATTTTTATTTTACTATTACTCTTTAGATACAATGTAAAATAAAAGCTAAGATCAGTTACAAAGTATACATGAAAAAACCTTATTTCTCTAGAGTTTTTAAAACTTTATACAATCAATGAGAAATGATACAAACGATTTTCAATATGTGATGTAAATGATTTATAACTTGACTTGATTCACTAAATAAATTTATATTTGTATATAAAAGAAAACTCTTTTACCATCCTGTACATACTTAGAATCTATATATCTTAATTTTTTTTAACTAAGATAAAGACAAATTTTGAAACTCTCAACATATGTATACATGTAAATAATGTGTACACCATACATATTAATAATAGTTGGAAGTAGAGATACCATTTTTTATTGACATTATTACAGTTTTTAAATGGTATTATTTATTAAATTTGATATTTTTTAAGACGTAAAAAAACCGACTTTTTTATTACTTAGATTTTCACGTCATTAATAATATATATAATTATAATTAGCTAGTAAATTATTAATAATATAGATTTTAGATAACATTTTAACTCCTGAAAATACTAGCATAATATTAAAAAAAAACCTAGCATTCACACCTTACTCTGTATGATATTAATGATTTATTAGCCTTATTAACCAAGAGTCCTTAAATGGACAACGCATATTTATATTATTATGAGTAACAATAGTATTACTCATCTAAAAGTTATATAAAAAATAAATTAAAAGTAATACTTTAAATCACAAATATATCAAAATACGTAAACTTTAAGTAGCTAGGATGTTTTGAGTGGGCGTCATGTATTTAATACGGACGTTTTGTGAACACGTCTTCATAGAACTCCTGAAACAATGAAATAAATGTGTAAACCAAATTAATTATTTCGTTGTGAATATAAAAGTTGTTGATATATATATATATATATATATATATATATATATATATATTCAATAATTATTAGAATTTTCAAGGGTCTCTTTTCACTGAAAATATGAAAGTGCTAATACATCCTAAATAACATTGAAGAATAAACATTAACGGTTATATTTATTTTCAGTTTCCAAGACAAAGCAGCGTTTGGTTACGGAACGAGTATTCCGCCCAATAATGAAATGGACGATAAAGACCTCGCTTCGAAAAAGGTGATATTCTGTGTGCACGGAAAACTTTCAGGATGCTGTACACTTGTCAAAGGAGGAACTGGAGAAGACTGCCCACCTATCGATTACCGACAAAATCCCGCATTCTGTGAGTTATTAAAATATTTTTATAAAAAGACTGAGTGAATTTGAAAACTGAAAAATAAAAATTGCATTCCTACTGAAAAACTGGATTTATAACATTATATTTAAATCTTTCTGTTATTTTTGCACATCAACCTTCATGAAGTTATTTTTTAATTCAAGATATTTTTATAGAGTTGTTAAATATATATACCATATTTCCTAAAGTTAATTTTAAAATTAATTTTTTTAATTTCGCTGGTTATATAAAGTTTATAAGGGATTTAAAGAATTATTACTGAATTATAGAGATGTCGTTTTAGTAATAAATGATATATAAATCAGTATGAGTTTTCAAATTTTCTTTGGGAATCAAATCAAACTAAATTTTATTATTTAATTTAATTTTACCCAAAAATATTTTGATGTAATACTTAAACTTTTACTAATACACAAGAGTTTTGAATATAAAAAAAAACAGGTAATTTTTGTTTATGTTACTATTATAATAGTTTAAAAGAATCTTAAAATATCATTGAAAATGGAAATTTGACATAAAAATTTATTACTTTACAGAACAAATCGCTCACCTATTACTACACTAAGTAGTTGAAGGTTTAATAGAATCACCGTAATGATGTTGGAAGAATAAATTTAATTCGACTGAATCAGTTCTTCGAAAAGTATTATTGCATTCGCTGCTTTCATTTTGACAATATCTCTCCTAAAATAAAAAATTATTGTTTTGTGAAAAATCATAAATTATATGAAATTAAAGATTTATATGTTTGGAAACAGTAAATTACCTTTCTATCAACGAGAACAATAAATTTTTTTCGATTTATACTAATATATTCATTTAGATCACTAACAGATTTAAATCCAGTTTTTTGTGATATATTGCGTCCTATTTCATATGGTATTTTCCATCCTCTTTTTATAAATTCAAATAAACGCTCTGACCTTAATAAAGTTGCGATGTTCTGAAACATAAAATATCAAATATAACAACTTTATAACATTAATTTGAATGAAATATTTATTTTTCACGAAGCTTAATAACAAGTTCCAGAATATAATTTTTATACATTTATTCTTATTATCCAAAATAAAACCAAGAAAATAATATTTTAATACAAAAAATTTCAAATGCCATGATATTTAATGTTTTTTGACAAACTTTTGTGACTTGTCTAAAAAAGAAGAAGTACGATAGCAGTTACCTTGTCTGAGGCCTTTTCTATATTAACTGCTTTTCTCATATGTCTTCTTAGTTTCTTTCGTCTACGTATTTCCTTGAAAACAATGTTTCAATTAAATTACATATGTAATTATTCATTGTGTTTTAATAGATATCAGTAAAACCTTAAAACATTACTTAAATGTCAAAAACTTACTTCCTCGCACATGACTTCAGGATATATTTTACTTCTTTTCATTCTCTTTATCCTCTTTTGTACAGCCTGTAATCACATTATAAAGGTAATTCATTAAAACAATTATTATGAAATTTCCATTAAGAAACTTTATGTAAACAAATAAAGATGCATCTACTATATAACCTAAAATTTTTTTTAGTGCTAGAAGTGTATAAAATCCTCAGGCAATCTTATATTTACTTACTCATAAAAAACACAAACCTTATATCTTGAATTTATACTTGGAACTCGAAAATTAGAATCACTTTTCTCCATTTCAGCATCAACAGTAACTAATGGTTCCTTTAAATTGTCTGAATTGGTTGCTACCTCATTCTCAGTCTCTGTTTTGGCCATTTCTTGTTTATCCACTTTAAATGGTTATGTATGAAAAGCACTATTGAAAAAATAACAAATGAAAATACGATCGCATGTGTTGTTTCGGACCTTTAATTGTCTTACATGTATTATATCTCTTTACATCAGACAGAACATTAACCGTTGACAAATTGTGTATATACTACACTGCAGATGAGTCAGATGTGATACGGTTGGACGCCATCTGGGTGAATGAACACGTCTAAACCTGTATTTTGACCTGATTGGCGTGTTGGATTTGAGCGCCAAAATTTAAAATTTTCTAATATTCCACTTAATTTGGTACTTATCACGTAATGTTTTAAACAAAAATATTGCCAAACAAATGCACAATGATTATTAAATTGAAGTTAATGAAAAAATGATCATAAAAGAATAATTAATTTTGAAAAATTTGACTGCAATTATATTATAGCGGGTTTTAATTTATTTAAAATTTTTTACAGTTGAAGACCATTGTCATAGGGAGAGAAATGAAGCTATCGATAAGAAGGCTCGAAAAAAATTAATTATTGCTAGTATATTATGTGTCATATTTATGATAATGGAAATAGTTGGTAAGTTGAACATTTTCTTTCTTTATACTTCATTTAATGAAAAGTTATACATTTAAATGACACTAATAAATTTTTAGGTGGAGTGTGGTCAAACAGTTTAGCAATTGCCACAGACGCGGCTCATTTACTCACGGACTTTGCGTCGTTCATGATATCCTTGTTTTCGATATGGGTGGCGAGCAGGCCCCCAACGAAAAAAATGCCGTTCGGCTGGTACCGAGCTGAAGTAAATGACTTTTACAAAGAGCTTTTTTTCTAGTTATAATCGATTGGCTAGTTTTTAATTAATTATCCATTAGTGAACTGTTATCGTCTAATACTTATTAATTCAAATAATTACACAACATTTTAACGTGTCTGAATTATTTTAAAATTAAATGTTCATGTAACCACTTAAGAAGCCTCGGAATATCTTTGCTAATGATGTCATTTTACACAAATCGAAATATGTTTTTTATACGAGATCTAAAAATAAGAGAATTTAAGTACTCAATTATTTATACTTAAAATCAAGAGTTAAATATTTTAGTAAATTCATTGTTGAGTTGCATTATTTAAAAAATGTATTTTAATTCAATTTTTCTATGTTTAATACTTCTAAATTAATAAGACTCAATTTTTCAGGTGATTGGAGCATTGACATCGGTTTTGTTGATATGGGTTGTGACTGGAGTCCTCTTTTTCCTTGCTGTAGAACGAATAATCAACAAAGACTTCGAACTTGATGCTCCGGTTATGTTAATTACCTCAGCGGTCGGAGTTGCAGTTAATTTAGTGTTAGTATCGATATTTTGTTATCCAAATCGGTAAATTTTAAATTATTTGCAATAATCTCCTACCACAAAATTCTTAGTCAATAACTAGGATAGATAATGCATTAATTAATTTATAGAAGCGATGCGTACTGACGTGAAAGTAAAAGTGAAATTGGAGATACCGAATTTTTTTGCAATTAGGTGTAATTAAATTCAATTGGGTAATTCCAAGTATATATCTATATATCAAAATAAATTTACTGTATTCTCTTGGCCCGGGAATTGATATTCATAACTTTTCAATTTCACAATTGTTAGTGCGAGCTAAGTTCAAAGCAAACGGCGTAAAAATTTGAAATCCAAGTAGCTACGTGTCTAACTTTGATTATTTTTATCGATAAAATGAGCAGTGAAAAAACTTTTGTACTAAACCGCAATTTTTAACCGGCATACGAGGACCTTCTAACTCGAGGCATTCACGCGTTACAGAATGGGCTTGACGCTCCACCAACACGGGCACGGCGGGCACAGCCACAGCCACGACCACGATCACGGCCACGGCCACGGGGATCACGATCACAAGCACGACGACAAAACCGAGAAGGCCGAGGTCGCCGGCAACGAGGAGGGTGCGGTTGTGGCCGCGCCCAGCGGCAAGCACGGCCAGGACCGCAACATCAACGTCAGGGCGGCCTTCGTCCACGTCATCGGCGACTTCATTCAGAGCACCGGCGTCTTCGTCGCCGCGCTCGTTATCTACTTCAAGGTACCGAACAGCGCATATTATAACACTCCCATCATTATACTCGCTCGCGGATGTCCGCCACGCTCTCCGAGCATTACGATTGCATGCACCTCCTTTATTGCCCTATCCGCGCTTATATGTATATACCCAGTGGACTTTTTCCACCAATATATATCAGCTTCTTTTATCTAGCTCCTGAAAATCTACTCGCATGAATTTATACCGTCTTTTATGGATCTAATTTGCTCGGCTGCTTGCCCGTGATGCGCGCGTTTTTCTAATGAATTCATTAAACTTAACGATCACTTTGTGCAATCATCATTGTTGTTGATATATTTTAAAACAAATAATCTAAAATAAAAGCATGGCTTCTTCAGGCTTCCTTTGAATAAAACTATATAACGGATACGAATTATTAATTATGAACTATACGCACAGTGATGAATATTGTGACCGCGAGTTCGATACGCTTCCTACTTTTTTCTTTTTTCCTTTTTTGCCTAGTCTTTTTTCACAATGGTGTAGACGTGTGAATTCAGATTAAGCTGGACTTGAATGTATTATCATTAGTGAGTGTTATTGAACGTATGTTCTTATACTGAAGGACACTACAATTCAGCTCTGAATAACGATAAGAACATAAAAAGTTTTTCAGGAATGCATAACGAGTATAGCTAGAATACAATAGTTTCTGAAGGCTGCTTCTAAGTTGAAAGTATAATCAATATTTATAAATATGTATTTGTAATTATATTAAGATGATTTTATAAGAGCAGTTAGAATAATTATTTAATTCCGCACATGCCTAATTTTTTCCACCACTTTTTTGACGTAAACATTTAATTCAATATACGTGTGTGATAACTCAATGAATGTTTATCCAAAGGGTAATTTATAAAATTAACCGCGATTTCTGATTAGTTATGCGCGCACTACCTGTACTAATTATACTAGCTTCGATGCGTTACGTAAGACTTATAATTGAGGACATTATGGAGTAAATCAGCAATATATATATAATAATCTCATTAATTTATACTAAGAGTTATTTTATATCCAAAATTAATATATTTTATAATAATATTGATTATAGCCATCGTGGAGCATTGTCGATCCAATCTGTACGTTCCTATTCTCAATTCTGGTCGTCCTCACAACAATAGCCATTATTAAGGACGTTATGAACGTCCTGATGGAAGGTATTCCAAGAGGATTTGATTATTCTCAAGTTGAAAGTACCTTCATGCAAATCGATGGAGTTGTGAAAGTTCATAATTTACGCATCTGGGCTCTTTCATTGGATAAAACTGCTCTCTCAGCTCATCTTGCCATAAGTAAGTCAATTTTTGTAATAATTCTTATACTGCTCATCGAGTTTTTGAGATTTGCAATAGTAAATCGTAACGCGTGCTCTTTCGGATTAGTGCAAATATTAATAAGTTATGACCGGTTTTAAATAATATTCATAAAATTTTATGTTATTTTTATTCCCAATAGTTGTTAATTAGTTTTATCCATATAATTTTAACTTGCCTCTATAAAAAGAATGTAAAATGGCAGCATTTCTGAAATATGTTTTATATATATTATTTTAAAAATTTGTTATATTTCAAATATTTTTCACAATAAGTGACCTTACAATTGTTAATCATTAATATTGTTTTTTCTTTACGTGAATATTTTCTGCGTTTACGATAGTTATGATGCAACTCATTAAATAACTTGAGTAGTGCGAACAATACTTAATTTGAATGAAGTTTTTATACCTGAATAATTCATTCAATCCTAAGACTATTGTGTATTAAAATTAATAATTTATTTTCAGGGCCCGGAGTTAGTCCTCAAACTATTTTGCGCACAGCTACTAGAAACATCCATGAAAAGTATAGTTTCTTCGAGATGACATTGCAGATCGAGGAATTCAACGAAAAGATGGAGAACTGCAAGCAATGCAAGCCCCCTCAACAGTGATAATCTCGTAGAATCGTCAATTCGTTCTAAGTGCAAAATGTATCATTTAATGTGCAATGTGTGATGCGTAAGATTATAAGCTGATGCGCCTAATTGCCAAGAAGAAAAGAGAGAAAACGGGTGAAAGTGTACTTCTGAATGTATGGAACGACGTGTGAATGCAAAGGTGCTAAACGCGAAAGTGAAAAAGATACGTTTCTCCATATGCAACATATTCATGCAGTATTGACATTTTGAAGACGATCACATATAGCTTTGAGTATTACAAGCCTTTTAAGATTTTTTTGAATTTCATATGCGGAAGGTGAGAAAAAAAGACAAAATGTGAGACGGTATAGAAAGCATAAAAATGACAGTCTAAAATGAGTGAAAAGACTAGTAAATTCTGTAACGTAAAAGTAAGAAATGTTTTTGGAAAAATTCGTGTATGTGCTATTGACACGCTTACCCATTTTTTTTGTCTTTTGTAAAATCTCGTTCAATTGACAATATACAGTGTACGTGATTCATATTTTTATATAACTAATGGTTTACACCAATGTAAAATGTATAATATATTTACGTATAACTGTATATGTAAATATATATTTATTAGTACACACATACACACATACTATAAACTATCGGAGATGCATTAAATATACTGTATAAATCATTCCTATTTCGCATTGTTCCTAAATTAATTAATACATCTTTCAATGTGATGTTTGTCATATACTTGAGATTTTAGTAAGATTAATAAAAATTTAATAAAAATATACATATTATACAATTATAAATACATAATCAATATAATTTATTAGAACATTATTAAATGAAAAAAACTAAAAAAAAAAATTACGTAAAAATCAATGATGCAAAATAGTGTAAGAACGACAAATTTCATTTAATATGTTGTGAAGATTTTCGTCGGTTTATGTAAAGATCACGATAAATGCGTAATAATTAATATAATTAATTTTGTTTCGTGGGAAATTATAAATTATATAACAGTACTTACAACTATCTTAAATTTGAATAAAAGTTATTACAAATATAAGAAAAGAAAATTAAATAAGAATGACATATACCTTGAATAAATACATACAAAATACTCTACTTGTTCTATTTAACCTTGTACCGCATTAACTTTTTTATATAACTTTATTTTCAAATGTAATTAATAATGATATTCACTATTAAGTAACTTACTATAGGAGGGGATAGGGTCCAGATCACCGATTCGGCTGAAACTTTGGGATATGTTTTCGGATATAGAATATGAAGAAAGCTGCGGCTCTTTATAGTTAAAAGCTTATGATAATAGCTATAAGGGATATAATAATTAGTCATAATGCTTTTACCTATACTAAAAATTTTATTTTATGTAATAATAGTTCAGTTATTTTTTACTAGAAATTAAAGTATTGACGATACTTTTTAAAGTATTGACGAAATCAATTGGTAAGGAGTATTCTTGTTCACCAAGTAAAAAGCGAGTTAGATCAAGAGGATACTCATAATAAGAAGAAAAATACATGTGTTATCTTTATTTATTAAGTAATCGAGTACTTAATCAAGTGTTTATTCTAGTTAGGCGAATTCTTAGACGATAGCGTTAGAAGTGATCGAAACATACAAGTTCTTTCGTTAGAGCTGTAAGCTCGGTTCTTTGTTCAGTTTGCTTGGTATCTTTACGCGATAAACTGAGCGTCTTCCTGAATCGATGTTAAATTAAAATCAAGGAATCGATAATGCAGCTACGATAATAAAGAGTGAATGAGTCAGAAATAAAAAACGATGTTTGAAATCACCGAATGAGAAGATCGGTAGCGAGTTGATCGGCAAACGGAGTTCGCGTTTCTTGCCCATCTCGCAAGGCGCTTGTGCTTTCATATACCTATATACCTATAGATACAAAACACGCATATATAAGAGTTTATCGCGCGCACGGATCGCTGACAGATGCCGTGGTTGCTCGGCCCTGAAATTTCATTGAGAGAGCGAGCCGTGAGCGCGCACAGGTGTCGCGCTCCGCTGCCACCGCCAGAACCTACTCCGGCGCGCGCGAACGTGTGTATATATATATATATATAGGTATATATATACACGATGTGTATGTATGGGCGCGCGTGTCGTAATTCCTCCGCGAGAAATCTCTCCCCCTCCATTCGGAGCACGCGCATATATACGTACGTATACGTCTATATACCTATATTCCGGCCGTGCAATATTCTTCTTCCTCTCTCGCTCCCTCGCTCTCGCGCCTTTCCTTTGCGCGCACGCGGGCACGCCGAGCCGAGCAACAGGTTCTCCGCTCGTCGTTCTCGCCGCTGCTCCTGCCGTTCGCTCGTGCGCAAGGTGAGTGTCCCAATTATTGACCACATAGCAATCACAAACTCCGTAGGCAGCCCACAGGAATTTCAGACCGAACACGAACGTGCGCTAGCAGTTTATTCCACGGCGCTACTCGCCTTCTTTTATAATGTCACTTTGCTCGATAATCCGTTATACGTATATACGCCCACCTGACTAATATACACGTCTCCCCGAATTCTACACCGCAGCGATAAATTATTTTTATATTTTCGACTTTTGCAGCTCCCACGTGATTTTCCTCGCACAGTTTAGACATTTGTAATCTTATTATCTATATCTACTGGCAATTCATCACTTGGAATCGCTTTCCGTTGCTTATTAACTAGG
>JAPYZO010014253.1:0-12825 GCA_030522905.1 Torymus flavipes
CGAAATTTATTACATTTTTATACGGTTTTATACATTTTTTTACAGTTTAATACATTTTCATACAAAATAAAAAAAACTAAATAGAAAAATAAATAAATAAATAATGTTTTTACGTTTATAAAATCAAAATTACGTTTCTACGTTTTTTGACGTTTTTTACATTTTATAAATTTTATAAAACGTAAAAAACCGTATGAAATTGAATTAAAGCATTGCAAATCGTACGAAACTGTATTCAAATGTTAGAAACCGTATAAAACCGTATTAAAACGTATAAAGTTGTCCAAAAACCAATGTTTAGATCCGGTTATATACGTTTTTATATGTTTTTGTACGGTTGTACACGGTTTCATACATGTCTTTTTTCCATACGGGATGATATTAGCTTCTTAAGTTTCAATTGGGCTTTCATATTTCATATGACCTGCTGCATATTCCACATTTATCTTAGTATTACAAATAATTATATATCTCAGCACCATGTTTTAAAAAGTGACTCAAGAGTGGATAGATGAAAAATACAAAAGAAAGATAAATTGTTAGTATAACTTTTAATGCAACGGATGCTACTGGAATAAGTTCTATATGAAAACATTTTAAGTTTGCAGACCTTATATTTGAACTATTTGATGTGACAGAACGGGTCTTAGGTATAGGAAACTGATTGTGAGTTTCAAGAAGGAGAAGAAATGGGGCATCCGATGGCTAATTATTTTTAAGTTTACCTTTGGCGTTACTTTTCTCTGAGACCCGTTCATGAATTGTGATGGGATAGAGAGCAAATTGTTCATAATTTGTAGTTATGGCCCTAATAGTTGAAATTATTACTTACATATGAAAACCTTATAATACTACTATTTTCCATACTAAAAACCCTGAAAATTAAAAAAAAAATGGAAAAAATTATTGCAAAAAAATCAGTTTCTGCCATAAAAAAAATCACTTACACATGAAGACCTTAAAAGCTGTTTGAAGTCCTCTTTAATGAGTCTTATATAGCTCTGCTTTACTGTGCTAGTGAGTACTTTTGGATGCAATGTGTCCATCCTTAGTAACTCACACAGTAATGGGGACCTACAGTTTAAGGTGGGTTCCGAACCACGAGAGCTACAGTGAGGTAAGCACGTGAAAATTCCGAATTTTAGAAAAATTCGGTACAGCTAGAGGTGCCAGTCAATCGCCGAAGCCAGGATTCGAATTCGGTACTGTTTGGGTATACAAACATTCCGAATCGAGAGTCCAAGGCTTTAGACGATTGAGCTACCGTAGCTCTAATATATTTGACTTATTTCATTATAATAATATTTTTATTATTTTTTCAGGTAATGTTGGCCAGAAAAGCCTACAGGTGTAAAACTGCCTTAAGTAAAATTTTTCTTTTTGGCAAAATATTATTTTAAATTAGATAATTAAATTATTTAAATATTTTAATTTCATTATTAATATTGTTTATAAACGTTAATTGAAATATTTATACAAAGTTTGTTTATTTTAACTTTAAAATAAAAGAGAGAGAGAGAGAGAGAGAGAGAGAGAGAGAGAGAGAGAGAGAGAGAGAGAGAGAGAGAGGGAGAGAGAGGGGGGAGAGCACTCTATTATCATATATTTCTCAGTGTAAGAACACCGTCAGTAGTTTCATTCTAGTCGAGCGAGCGTCTCAGCGAGCGAGGCAATTTCGCTAGTATCTGTATCAATAGGCATAATATATTGACTTACATAAATAGTCCACTACACAAAAATGTTAAAATATATACATATATTTTAAGTGTACTATTTTCTTTTTCATTTAAATAAATAGTTTTTTCTTTAAATAATTAGAAAATTAAGTAAAAATTTGCTTTTGTGGCTAAAAAATATAAAAAAGTTAATGTGAGAGAAAAAAAATACATCAATCATGATTCGAACATATGACCGCGAGGCCAAAAGGTTACGCTAAGCGGTACCGCGCCTTGACGCCTACGGCTACCGATCTGATGTATACATGTACAGTCGCGAGATCGTTTATGATCATCGCTTCCCATTCGGGCTTTGGTAGAAATTTGTACTTTTTTTAACTTAGATTAATTTCATTATTATTTTTATTAATAAAGGGGATAAACAAACGTAATACGAAGGTAATTAGACAAAACTCTCATTCAACTAGAATTTTTTACAGTATAATTATTTGACTGCATGGCGGGGCCGTGCGGCGAAGAGACGCTCCTATGTTCATGGTGTTATTCGAGGCACATAAAATCAACCTAGATAGAACACAGTTCATGGACATCCATTTTGGTTTGGATTTATTTATTTATTAGTTATATGTTGATTTTGGCTTTCGTTTTAAGTTCCACTTTAGATTTCGTGATGGCATTTCAAAAACATTTGTATTTAAATAATTGTAATTAATTTGTATTTTTTGCTATATTTAAATATGGAACTTGATGAAATAATGAAATGATTAGCAATTTTTTCATCATTATTTAAGTTGATGATAAATAGACTTAAAAAAAAAAGATCACTTGAAAGATGGTGGAACCTCATTTGTATCCACAAATCCGGAGTATAGTTTAGGAGCCTATGATATAATTTGCATTTACTTTCAATTAAATATCCATGAAGAGTTCAAGTTATTTACCAGGATGGGCGTACAAGACTTTAATGACTTGAATGAGCTGATAAAAAGTCGTATTGAAAAGCATGTGGGAAGAAGACTACCTACCTATTCATTCAGGAAAACTTTTAGCATCAACATTGCAGTATATATCATATGTTAATATAAAAAAAAAAAAAACAAGAAAATAAAATCTTAATTTAATTCAGATGATTTTTTTAAATTTTGGTTTTATTTTCTTGTTTTTTTTTTATCTTTTTTTATATTAACCATATGATACATACTGCAATGTTGATGCTAAACGTATTCCTGAATGAATAGGCGGTCTTCTTCCCACATGCTTTACAATCCGACTTATTACCAGCTCATGCAGGTCATTAAAGTCTTGTACGTCCATCGTGGCAAAAAAAAATTGAACTCTTCATGATCATTTAATTGAAAGTAAATGGAAATTATATCATAGGCTCCTCAACTACTCTGGTTCTATCGAAATTGAGTTCATACGCCTCAAATAACGTAATGAACATAGAAGGGCTTCTCTGTTTCTGGGGCGGAACGGACGTACAACACAGCGCGGCGCAGCGCAGAGCAGTGCAGCGCAAGGCAGCGCAAGAGGGTGCAATGCATTTGTGGATTCTCCCTGACTCGGGGTGCTCGACACTAGCACTGCGTAGTGGTCGGGGTAAGAACCTTCGCTTCCCGAGGTGACACCATTCGTTGGCAGTCTGTTCTTCTATTTAGGTATAGCTTCGTTGGTATAGTAGATGGAGATATAACTCTTAATTGTAACTCTTAAATAAACTGCATCCTTACAATCCTTGAAAATTTTTGATTACTTTCTTTTAGTTCGCTCGCATCACATTAATTAGTAAAAAACGACAATTAAATAAAAGAAAGTTATCGAATTTTTTAATTTCTCAAATTATTAATTTCGAAACTAACTTAATCCTGCAAAATGAAAATTTCTGTAGCTTTTCAATATTTTATCTATAATGGTGTCTGTTATGCATTTTACGCTATAGCGATTTATTTGTTAATGTAGCATAAAAAGCTTGAATTGTAAAACGACGCGTCCGGCAAGTATGTGTATTTTGAAAAAAATCTGCTAAAATTTCAAAAAATTTTTAATTGATTGCAGGATTGAGTTAGTTGCGAAATTAATAATTTGAGAAATTAAAAAATTCCATAACTTTCTTTTATTTAATTGTCGTTTTTACTAACTAATCTGATGTGAGCGAAATAAAAGAAAGTAATCAAAAATTTTCAAGGATTGTAAGGATGCAGTTTATTTAAGAGTAACATTTACGAGTTATATCTCCATCTACTATACTTACACCTACATCTAAAAATAGAATTTATGTACGTACCTATACTTGACTACATGTGAACTGATTCTACTACTTTCTTGTGTTTAATGTATATATTTACTGATAAGAATTTTTCCATCGGTCTTACAGTCTTATAAATTAAATTAATTAATATTAATAGCAGTGCGATTGCCCTTGTTTAGAATCACCCCCGCGGAATCTGAAATAAAAACTTGATTAAACCTTGAAAAAAATTTTCTTAGCAAAGGACAATTTAATGTACATACCCTTCTTTTTATACACCAATTAATTTATTCTATAGAAGTGAGAGGTATGATAAATATTTAGTTGATACATTTAAGAGTTATATCTTCATCTAGCAAAAGAAGTTATGTATGTACATACATATACTTGATAACTTACGTGTCAACGGATTCCGCTACTTTCTTGTGTTTAATGCAGTATATAAAATTAATTTGTTGTATAGAAGATGTAAGATGAAAGTGTCAGAAAAAAATGTTATTTATCTTCTTCGAATTCCTTTTTTTATAAAGTATAAGTTTATTATTCATATTTGTATATATCACAGAAACACCTTATACTTGCCTTATTTTATACTTCCACAGTAAGTTTTATTATAAAAATAAACTTTGATATCGTTATAGTTCTATAATAAAAAAAATAATCAGGAAATAAAAATACATATATATGTGTGTGTGTGTGTGTGTGTGTGTGTGTGTGTGTGTGTGTGTGTGTGTGTGTGTGTGTGTGTGTGTGTGTGTGTGTGTGTGTGTGTGTGGTGTGTGTGCGTGTGTGTGCGTGTGTTTATATTATTATATTTATTTTAGAATTCTAAATCAAATATTTCTTACTGTATACTTTCGTAGAAAATTATGTAAATAGAAATCTAGTTTTTCAAAAGCATTTATTAATTGTTTCAAAAAATATTTAAGCCTTCAGTAAAGTTCTTTGTAGAGAGTTTAACGGATATTGAGAGAAATATTGTTCAAAGAGAAATAAAATTCAATATTTACTAACATTTTCTAAACAGCGAATTGAAAGAAAACTTTAAAGAGAACTTCAGAGAAATAATAAGAATAAATAGATTAGAGCTTGCAAGAAATAAAGGGAGAAGTAAAAGTGATGCTACAGCCCAGTTTTCAGAATTAAAATTCAAATTTCTGGTATCACCTGATTCTCTTGCTTTTATAAAACTAGAATAGAAGCTCAAAGTTGGTCAAGAAGTTGAGTTCTCATGTTAACTGTCATCTTCGTAGCGGCAGCGCAAAGATTTTTAAAAAATACTCTTTCGCATCCACTTTCTCTAAAATTACGTGGTCCCTTAACCTTTACAAAATGTGAAGCTCAAAATTGGCCAAGATTTATCTAGCTTGATTTGAATTCAATTTTGAGTATATATAAAGAATGCAAATAGCGTATAAGCAGTGTAAGCGGCTCCCATTGAAAAGTCGGGAACGTAGATATAAATGTTATTATAAGCCTGTTCAGTTAAAAATACTATTGAAAATACATGTTTAATGTATTTTTTATTATTTGACTAAATTCAGTAACAAGATCCATGACATGAGATATATGCATAATATTAAGTTCTCATATCCATCCGATTATCAAAAATACAAATTATTGATTTTCATGGATATTTAAAAAGTTTAGAATTCATTTTGAGAGGGGTTCTCGATCCGGGGCTTGTTTTAGTGGATTTTTAATAAAGAAGCAAAAAAATTTTAGTGAACGAAGCATATTATGCCCTACTATCTTTTTTTAGATAAATACTTTCAAAATGGGTCATAATAGTATATTGTGTACCTAGGGCGAAAAGTGGACCTTTTTGGACCGAGTGTGGAGTTTGCAGTAAGAGTCGTAGGCAAGCTAGTACGAGCCGAAGGCGAGTGTGTTATGTGAACCGAAAACGAGTACTGCGAAGACACGAGGTCAAAAAGCCCACTAAGTCCTAGGTGTACACCATATTTTTTGTGACTCATGTATTGATTGTATTGATTTTCGGGGTTTTTGTACCTAAAAAGCAAGGCTAAATTGATTTTCAAATAAAAATAGTATGCTGGATTTATTTTTGAATAAAAAAGTCATAAAAAACATGCATTCACAAATTTATATACGGAATTTTCGAGTAGCGGGCAAATAAGAATCCTTATTTGCCCGGCGGGCGTATAAAGTTTTTTTCTATAATACGGAATTTTGCGAGCGTGTGCGTGTATGCGTGCGTGCGACTGCGTGTGTACGTGCGTGTGCATGCGTGCGTGCGTGCGTGTGCATGCGTGCGTGCGTGTGCTACAGTAACAGTATATAACAAGTTCGTACTTACAATTTATTTTTTTCAAAATTTATTTTTTTAAAGTATTATTCATCATAAAATAAATTTACTGTATGTTGCTAATATTTGATAAAATCCTGAGATTTGTTTCAATTATCAGATTATTCATTAGAGGTATATTTTATTTTTAAGATAAAGAATGTCTTTACTTGACAGTTACAAAATATTTTTGATACAAATTTTTTATTTTCTCTTTCCAATAGAGGAATAATATAAGAAAATACGTCTTTTGTGATGACGTAAGTCTTGACGTTTTTTTTGTAATCATTATTAATTATTTTGGATAAATAAAAGTTTCCTTATCAATTTCTAGTGACTCACATATCGGCAAATCCATGATACTCTTAACTATTAGTGTAACTTTTTCTTTAGGTAATTTATACCTGCTATTAGCATGGCCTGCGAAGCATATAAAGGAGACTGGTCGTAAAATCTTCAATTTTTGCATAGAAAATCAGTCCTGTAAACCATATTAGTATGCTAAGCAGGCCAAAGCCTGCAGATGTACAAAAATTTCCAAAAAAATCTACTTTTTATCACTCTCAAAAATTGAAGATTTTACACCCAGTCTCTTTTATATGCTTCGCAGGCCATGCTAATAGCAGGTATAAATTAACTAAAAAAAAGTAACACTAAAAGTTAAAAGTATTATGGATTTGTCCATATATCAAACTCTTATTTTGAGCAACGCAAAGCTTTAAAATCTTGCTATATCCAATTCTTGAAATATCCTATATTTTAAATAGGATTTTATACCACTTTAACCTCAAAATCACAACTTTGGTATGATTTTTCGGCGCTCATGGTATAAAATATCGTATGAAACTATTGTGGGAGGTGTTTTTTTACCTTGCTCGATTAAAAATTTTTCTATGACATTAACCTTTACTATATCGGGTAAAGTCCGATCCACTCCAAGATTTAAGTTAAAAATATTGTAAGCAAATCATATAATTGCTTATTTCAGAAAGTTTGAGAAACGATTTTAATTTTTTTGGAAGCATTATTTTAAGTAGGGCCAGCGTATTGATCAATACATGAAAACAATTAATCAACACGTATTGATTACAATTTTAATTTTTCAATTTCACATTTTTACTCAAGTATTTTATGAAAATAATAGATAAAGCAAGATTTTGTTCTTGTACTTATAATTTTTCTTTGTGAATTCCTTAAATTTGGATATATCACTGTAAATCAAATGAACAAATTTTTATTTGCTAGGTTTATTCTAAATATAATATAGATTATTTTCCTTCATTAAGCTATTCTAAAAATTATAAATTATTGTCTATTACCTGCAAACTCAGCAGATAAACGTGGATATAACATTCCAGTTCGAGCTAACCATTCTAGTTGAATTGAATGAATATGATGTGAAGAGTGTTGTACTCTGGGCTGAGAATGTTCCGCAGCTCGTTCTTCCTTACAAATTGTATGAAACGCACTTGTTCCATTTGACTGATAATATATACTTCCAGGATCAATTATCGAATTACCTTGATGAATTATTAGATTATTTGGTTTAGAATTATTTAATTCTAACTCATATAGTCCGGAAATACTCTTATTATTTTCTATTAGCATTCCTGTTTGTTCACACCCGGGAGAAATAGGTGGGCTATTTGTTAAACTTCTACTTTCATTACTATTCGGACTTGCACTAATAGTTCTATTCGAATCCACATTTGTATTTATTTTAACAGATTTTAAAGCGTCTTGAGAATAAGAAGTAATTTTTTGTGAACATTTTTTATTTAAATCTTTTTTCCCATTGCAACTGTTTGAATGCTCAAATTTCACCAATGGTGTTTGTTGAAGAAAATATGATTCTACATTTTGAGAATGTTCATTTTTTGCGAATGAGCAATTTAGTATACTTGATACTTTTTGTTCACGAGCTGGTTCAATAGTGTTCAAGTTGATGTTGTCTTTTTTAATATTTACAAAACAATTCATCTTCTCAGTTAATTTACAATTGTTCATTTCACGAGATCGATTAGATGCTTTACTAAGCAAGGCATCAATGCAAAATGATGTTTTGCCAATGAAATTTCGTTGTTGACCAGTTGAATCATAAGAGATAGTCTCTGATTCTTTAGAACCACTATTATTTTCATTCGGATATTGCAGTGACTGAGATTCTAAAGAATCCGTTTCACTATTGATAGACACATTTTTCGTAAAATTTGTAGTATTATAATTTTTATCTTCTATGAAATCTAATCTATGGCTATCGTGATCATTTGATTTTTGTAATTTCATATTTACGTAAGATGCTTGAAATGGTGAATTTCCAATTTTGTCAGTTTGAAAACTACTCTCTTGACTTGTGAAAAGCCGTTGTTCATTATTATTAAGATGCAGTGGTTGTTGACTCAAATCTTCAGATACTATTTGTATACTATAACTCATGCTTGAATCACTTTTTCAATTAGAGATATCCGCAAAATTCAAAGAAAATAATTTCTCTCGCTGTTTAACCAATCAAATAGATATGATAAATATTTATATTTTGTAATGTTTACCATTGGAACTTTAACACTGTATTTCTCTAATTACAATAATACATTGACAAACTACAAAATTATATATAAATACACGAAAGTGAGAACAAACGATTTTGTTAAAACCACGTAACTGAGTGAGACTCGTTGTAGCTTCTCAAATGTGTTACGATTAAAGCACAGCTTTTGCTCCGCCCATTCTCTTTCCTTTTCCATACTATAGCTTGATTTCTCGTGCAGTTTACCTTGACGGTGCTTAATAGTTCCCTAGGCCTTCCTTTTATCGTTTCCAATACTCTGACTTAAATAACCACGCCCCCTAAACGTCTACTACTATTTCAGTCATCATTCAGTGGGGAAGGTACTGTTTTGCGATTGGAAAGGGACATCCTATAGCTTGAGCGAATAGCTTTGTTAGCAGGTTAATAGTGGGGATTTCCTTCCCTCAACTTCGTTCCTGCCCACTTATGGAATTCGCAAGAGCCAATCACAGTATTTCTCGTTCTTTCCCGAATCCTATAGGAGAATTTCACGTATATCTGTAGATATTTTCATGTTTATTTATCCAAATACTTATAAATCTAATGAAAATTAGCTTTTATTAAGAACATAACTTAAAACGTATAAATAAGAGCGCATTTATCAAATTTCATCTCTACTGAAATGATTTTATAAAAATGATTAAAAATTTGTAGACTGTGGATGACAAAAATAAGGTTTTTCCCTTTTTTATATGGTTTCAACAGATCTTTTTATTTGACAATGTAGTCAATCAAGAACATCGGACTATAACAGCATCATGGTGAAACCGCTACTAACTGCACGGGCAGAATGCTTTCTATGAAAAAAATTTAAAAACACATGCAATCATAATTTTCAATGTGTATTTAAAAACAAAATGCTTTTTTTTCCGCAGACATGACTTTGATACGTTATTGAAAACTATATATAATATTACATGTAAAAATATTCACGGTTTGAAAATTTTAAATTTTATAAGTGTAAGTTAATAAATTGAAGGCATGATCGGACGCTAGCTATTATTTTATAATATTAAAGGCTTACCAAAACTCAACTTGCTCTGTTTTCGCCTGATATTAAGAACTATAGGAGTATTTCTCTGGAACTTTTAACTTTTAGCTTAATTATAGAAATTTCGAAATTCAATGTTGAGGCACATCCACAAAACTGATTTTTTTCTGTTCTAGGTATCCCAAATAACAATAAAAAGGCTTGGCTCCTCATTTTTAAACATAGTTTTTTAATATTGTACGCTAGTGCACGTACGAGTAAGCGTGAGCGAATGCATGTAAAACTGCTTTACAATCACTTTCATTTTTGATTTTCTTAAAAATAAATCCAAATTTCGTTAGACAGTCCATGAATTTTTTCGAGAAAATAAATTTAGAAAAAAGATCTATACTCAAATCACGCCTACTTACCGTTGTTTATGTGTGACAACCACCAAAAATGACAATTTTTTACGCGAGGGGCCCATCGACACTGTGTGCTTTAGTAGATTATAATTTACTTTCTATAAAATCCACACTTATAACTAAAGTCACATTTTGTTTGTCTTGCCAAGAGAAGTAATTTACGCTCGAAAAAATTGAAAAAACACCTAAGTTATTTTTTTAAATCGACAAATAAAGTTTATTTTTTATTTTTACCGAAACACAGTGTTGCGAAGATAAAGCTATGTACTTTTTTTTTTAAAGGTAGGCACATATAATATGACAACATATTTTTGAATATTTAACAAAGGATGATAGCCTTAAAAAGTTATTTTTGGAAATGATGAAAAAAGGATGAAATTTTCCTACAGTAAGCAAGCAAAATCTCTAAATTTAGGCCTTTTTCGATTGCCGATTGAGCTGATCCTTGTTCAAAAGTTTGTTCTATGTAGTGGAACATGTCACTGGAAGTGGATTTTATAAATATTTGCTTGACTTAAATAGCTAAATATCTGAGAACCATAAGATATGTTACAGTACTGTAAAAGTTAAAAGTTCTATTCAGAGGCTTCTAGGTCGAACTAATAAAACCTTCAATTGCAAAAACCTATGTTAATAACAGCTTACTTTTTTCGATACTCGCCTTTTCACGCTATATTTAAAAACTATAGGCGGTCAATCGGCTCAACTTTACAATCTGCTATTTCTTACAATTACAAATGTGTCTACTTACAAGTGAGCAGAATGCACTCAATTTGTAAAATTTAATTTACGGTGGTAGGAGCGAAGCGGCATGATTGATGCACCTAACCTTTGTCATTGATTATTTAAATGAAGAAGTAGTTAACATAAAATGAACTGTAACGTGAAGCTAGGCAAACATCTACTGTATCAAACGGAAAACCTTTTTTCTACATGGCGTTTTCAATTTATTTAATATAAGCGATTTATTAAAAACAATCATTTGCGCCATTCACCTCGCCGCTTTCGGTTGATTGGCGCACCCAAATGTAGCTTTACATCTCTTGCGTAAACTAATGTTTCCTATAGTTTCTTCCTTAAATAAACTAAATATTACATATATATCAATATTATAAATAATGATAATTTTAAAATGTAATAAAACGTGTTTATTTAAGATTGGAACGATATTGTAAAATCTAATTTATGAATATATTTAGTACGTTGAAACGTAAACACATGTTTCACTTATCATTTAGTCTTATAAATAAGTCTTTGGAAGCTTATATGTTTTTTTTACAAATCTATTTAAGGTAGTATTCTCGGTAATAGAATTCAAAATGAAAATCGTTTGACATATAGGTGATTAAAGTACACTGGAGCTCTGGTTCAAATTTTTTGAACATTTAGAGCATCAGAAGCAAGAAGTTAGTGATTAAAAATAACATAGGATCTTGAACTATTAAATTACGTTAGAATCACATTGGTATATAACATGGTACTACATTGTCCCACTAACTGTTTTTTATTTTAGTCTTACCGATCTAAAATAAAAACTCAATCTGAATCTCAATAGTATATTGTGTACCTAGGGCGAAAAGTAGGCCTTTTTAGACCGCGTGTGGAGTTTGCAGTACCAGTCGTCGGTGAGCTAGCACAAGCCGAAGGAGAGTGCGTTTTGCGAACCGAAGACGAGTACTGCAAACACACGAGGTCAAAAGGTCCACTAAGCACTAGGTGCACACCATATTTTTTGTGACTCATGTATTGATTTTCAGGGTTTTTAAGCTTAAAAGGTAAGGCTAAATTGATTTTCAAATAAAAATAGTATGCTGAATTTATTTTTGAATAAAAAAGTCATAAAAAACCTGCATTCACAAATTTATAGTGGATTAAGTTGAATTTTTTCGATTTTATGGAATTTTCAAGTAGCGGGCAAATAAGAATCCTTATTTGCCCGGCGAGCGTATAAAGTTTTGGTTCGGTTATACGGAGTTTTGGAGGAGCAGGCAAATAAGAAACCTTATTTGCCCGCTGGCCAAAAATAGCATTTTTTTATACAATCCTTTCAAAAAAAGTTACTTTAGGACCTCTTTTTAGGTCTAAAAAACGACGAAAATCGTGCATGTGTTACAAAAAATATTTTTTCAAGGACCATGTTATTTTATACACACTATAGTTGCAAAAATATCAAATAATGTACTTAATGCGTAAACATTATAAGACGAGAATATAAGAATGCACTCACTTCGATAAATAAAAGCTATAACTATAGGCTGTGCCTGTGACGTGTACGCCAACGAACACACGTGTGTAATTTTATGCCTGCGCCGATCAAGCTGCCTTGGACATTTTTGTTATACCAACTTATTTACTAATCATAAATAAATAAATGTCATAATCGAGTTTTACTATATGAAAATAAATAAATTAAATTATGTTGTGGCGTATTTGTTTTTATTATCATAGCATTTCCGATTTTCCACTTGATCAATTTCGAACATTATACTAACCACATGAGAAGTGACTCAAAAACAATATTTTATCAGAATGTTACGTCTGTAACGTATTTATAAAATTAAATTTGAAACTCATATCCTCATTAGTAATTTCTTGACCCACAAAACGATGCGAGTGCGAACACAGCATT
>JAPYZO010014260.1:0-12839 GCA_030522905.1 Torymus flavipes
TTTGTACTCAATTGCTCGATAACTGAAATTGCACTATGACCATCACTTATTGTATATTGATTTTAATTAATATACATATTATTGACTGGTTGATTGATTTTCATAGTGCAGTGCAAATGATTACTATCAATGAATTCGTAATTATCGATCAGAAATTAATTGATGTTACAAGTTATTATATATTTATCCATGACTATATTAGCATCAGAGAATGTTATCTAAAACAGGCCTCGTCATTGATGTACAGTTAATGAAACACTGTTACAGTAAATTCATTTTATAATTAAATTCCTTACATTGACTAACAATGCAATTGATGTAAATATTTGGATTCTACTGATAATAGAATAGTAATCTAATAATATTCCACGAGAAATAATATAGCATAGAAAACAATAGAAATGTAATATTCATCATATATCAGTCAGTGTATAATAAAATACAACGCGCGAATTACTCGAATTGAGACTCATCGCTCTCCGCTTACGTGCTAGTCATTCACAAAGCATTCGCATTTATCCATACGCTCAAAGCAAGCATCAAATTACGGCTTTCATTTTTCTTCCGGAAGGGAATGGCGATGCATATTTCTTCTCGCGTCGACGGTAACTCCATTTCCGAAGAAAATTTCCGACCTTTCGGGCGATTTTTCGTGCAGACGCGAAAAGAAAGCAAAAGCTTCAGCGTCGGTATATACAGAGTGATCTCGCCCAGCGCACTGGAAGAATTTCGAAAGACGTGGTTATTTGCTTAGCGGGATGACAGAGTGCGTTGTTGTCCGGGGAAAACTTCTTCAAATAAGCTAATGTTTGCCGCCAGAAGGAAATCACTTTACGCAATTGAAAAAAAAGTGAGAAAAAAGAACGCAAATGACTTTGCTAACTCGCCCGTCCCTGGGAAAATTTCGCTCGAGAGCATTGGCAATTTTTTGCACCTCCCACCGAGAGCGAGATCATTAAACATTTCCAACACGTGGACTCAACTTTTCTCACTTAAATCATAATAACGGAGCAGCGCGTGCACGCTCGCTTCATCCTCTCGTCATCGAGGAAAAAACTTCATTAGACACTCTCTATCTCTCAACGTTAAGCTCCCTCTCGCTCTATCCTCTCCTCTTGCTCTCAGCGATGAAGCATTTTTCCGTGGTGCACTCGATGAGCGCGCGCTATCCCCTTTGTTCATCAGTTAGCTTATGCGGCGCGCGCGCAAACAAACTTTCCGCATTTGCGGAAGTTTTTCGACGCAAGCGTCGGTGCGCGTTGTCCGAAGTTGGGAATATCACTCCACAGCTCTGCTAGCCTTCATCTCCCCCCTTCTCCTCTCACGAATCATCCTCTAAATTGAAAACTTCACTTTTGAACTGTTTATGCAACTACTACTCGACAACACTGAGAAATGGAGCTCTCACACTCGATAAACCATGGTGCTCGGTCGATCCTGGATGCACCGTTGCCATGAGTGATTATGCGCGCTCGCGAGTTTAAAAATTCATCGCACTAATTTGATGACTTGGTAATTGAATTGCAATTGTTTGCAATCTGCGAGGCTGGGTTATTTGCGAAGTATGCCATAATTTCTGATCAATCTATGATAAATATATAATGGAATAATAGCATTGCATGCAGATAAACATGTATAACTATCGTATGATTATTAAATTATTCATCGGTACGCTTGGCAATAAAGAACAACAATTACTAATATATTGGAAAAGCATATCCAGTGAAAAATATGTTATTGTTACAGCACGTTGATATAATCGAGAAAGTACGAACTGTTTATCTAATTTGAATGGGCAATTCAATTTCAAATTAGCTTCTTCTAAATCAAGTACTAATGTTCTTCGAGTACTTATGTCTGATGCTACACAATGGAGGAAAATCTCGGCGCAGAGAGAACGCGAAGAATGAGAGAAAGGGAAAATTCAATTTCAAACTCGTTGAATATATTCAGTTATGCGGTTTTCTTTCTCCCGCGGCGCGCAACGCTTCGAAATCCTTGACAAATAAAGTGGTGTCAGAAGTGGAGCCCTATACCACTGCCGCCGCGGCGCTGACGATTCTCGCGAAAGCGAGCGCACAGGCGGACATTGAGTCGAGTATCGCCGACAATTTCAACGGCTCCATATAGGTGCGCACGTCACATGTATGACGCGTCCCGGTGTTTAATTTCAGATGGCGGCGGCGAGCTCTTAGTGACGAGTACATCAGGACGGATCGCTTTTCCCTCGACAAAAGCACGCGCGCGCTCACATAGGATGACTAAAGCCCTCGTCGCCTGGAGAGCACTTCAGCCCCTTTTATGCTCCTGTCGCGCGGCCTTTCCTTTCATCCGGCGATCATTAATTATTTATGCGCGAGATGCGCACTGGGACTGCAAAGGGAGTGAATAATAACCAGGAGAGGGATGAACTAATTGCGGTTGCGGAGGGAAAATTGTTGTTGTAAAAGGGTCCTTCAGTGTGATGATGAGCTTTGTTCGAGCGATATGGATTTTTTCGAGATAATTGTCAGTTTATGGATCATTATTCCGTGATTTAATTTTATTTTTTTCCGAAGCATAAAAAATGAAAAATAGAATAGAATTTCATTCTACTTTTTTTTCTTTTCTTCCCTTCTGTTGCCTTGATCTAAGAATCCTTTCACCTACATAATCCTTGCCTACTGTTCTCTCCTCATCTCTGTCTCCTTTCCACTTGTACCTTTTACTCTCTATTTTTGCCCTCCGATTTTCCACCTTTATATGAAATTTTATTCCTCTCTCTCTCACATACTCTTTTATCTCTGTTGCTTCCAATAAGATGCCATTTCTTTTCTTTCTTCCCTGAACTGATAACCATACCTTACCTTTCATCCTCATTTCCTCTCTTATTCTTCATATCTTATTCACGTCTTCCTCATCCTTAAAAGCCATCTTCAAAATATTTTCTCTTTTATCCGTCATTACCATACTCCAAACAACATTTACAGCCTGATTTTTTATCCAATCTTTTATTCCATTTCTTCCATTTCTTTTTTTGGCTTTTTTATCAACATTTTCTTTTTCCGGAACATTTTATTCCATTTTACATTTCTATTCCTCAGTTTTGTCGCGCTCTCTCTCTCTCTCTCTCTCTCTCTCTCTCTCTCTCTCTCTCTCTCTCTCTCTCTCCCTCTCCCCCTCCCCTCTTTCCCTCTTTTCTCTCTCCCCCCTGTATTTATAAGAGAAAGGATACATTTTTTCTCTAACCCGTATTGATGAAAAGAGAGATTTAATTAATTTAACTCTGCGACCTACTTCTCAGTAACTACTACCCAATCATTGGGATTCACTCTTATTCCGACTCATCTGACATCTCTGCTGTGCATACAAACATAATTAACGACTTCAATTTCTATAGACTTCATTGATTAAATAAAAAACTAGAACTGCCCGATTTCATTATTGACAATATACCCAAATACATAATACTGCAGATTTCTGCTTCAATATCGAATATTTTCTTTGTCGTCGTTTATCTTCAGCTGCATGCTGCCTATCCGATTAAATTTTTCTGTAATTTATTGGAAACTGCTTATACCCTCATATACAAATATCGTAATCGCTATCAATTTTAACATTATAATGTCGCGAAGAGTATTGGAGACTCAACTGTCATATGGATTCCAACTCATGATACTGCATCTGTTGCAATCTGATGGCAAACTCGCTGAATTTATTCATAATAAATAAAGAGTCAGCACTTAATTATTATAAAACATCAATTGCGCTTTTTTGTATTGGACATGACTATATAAAAACTGACTTCCAATGGTCATATTCACCTATAGTCGCATCAATAGTTGCACTGTCTTCACTACCTCTTTTCTCACGTTTTGTATGTATCTGATTTGTACGTATTTTCATTTATAAAATATTATAAAAAATGTATATACACATTTTTAAATACCCACTTTGGACTTCCCAGAACATTAGTACGGATTTATTCAGAACTCTTTAAGAGCTTTTAGAGTTCTATGGCGTAAACCTCAGCATAATAATTTCATCAGGATTTCTTCTGGCACGAAAACACAAATTAAAAATTCAGAATAGTTTTAAAATCTAAAAATAATATACATTCCTAGCTGCAAATGCGACAAATCCTTCCAACGAATGATTTCGAAATCAGCACAAATAAGCATATACCCGCTGAACAGTTTTACGATTCGACTTCAATACCAAGATTACCCAAGAACAATAATTACTTACTCGTGTTCTACATTCTCTGCGTAAACGAGCTCAAGCCGCAAACATCCTCTATGCATATACACCCGTGCACACTCTCGTAGAGACGGAAGATTCCATACGCAGCTGAGGAGGAGGGTGGCACAGGCGGGTCGGGGGGTGTGCGCAAATGTATAAGTTTATTGACGCACGCGCGGAGAACGCGGCGAAACTTTATTAATTTCGCAGTATTTTAGCGCTCCCGAGGCGCCAGCTCGCGCGCGCGCTCGCCCGACCCATAAATCCCGCGCCTTGCCACCGCGAGGGATTCAAGGCCGAAATTTGCCCGTACCGCGGCTTTTCCCGCGCTCTGTGCACCTATATACACATATACGCACACGTAGGCGAATACATATATACATAGTGAGAGTGAAGGGGGATGGGGGTAGGGCGGGAGTCACGTTAATGCCATGGCATTTACGGTCCTTATCGCATTTATTCACGGGGTATCGCGCGCAGCATCTCGTGACACTGCAGTAGCAGCAGCAGCAGGAGCCCCCGGGAAAATAATGGACGCACGTATTGTTCGCGCAGCGCTCGCTCGCGGCAGAGAATGCATCGCATCCTCTTAAAACAGGAATCCCGTACCCCCCGCTCGCTCGCTGTATACTTCCTTCTCCTTCCTCTCCCTCCTACCCGGGGCTGTCGGTCGCGCGCGAGAGCTTTACTATACTAGCACGCTGCGCGTATTATTTTCCGCGAAACTCTGTCTCTCTCGCTCTAGCTTCATCCTTTCGCGGCAATGGGAGACGAATATCTGTTTAGGAGTTGAAATTGAGCTTTAAAGCCAGGACGCGTGAGAAAGCGAGGGCTTTACATGCGGGGAAACGCGCATCTCATTAGTGGGGCGCTTGCGTGTCTCGCTTGGGGTATCGAGTTCGCGCGCGTGGTAGCGGCACTAGCGACGCGGTGAAAATCGCACGCGATTTGTTGAGTTCAATGCGGCAAAGTTGCTGGCTGCTGTGTTTGTATATATATATATATATGTATATGTTTGCGACGCGAACAAGCATGGATGATGCTGCTGCTGCTGCTGCTTTGCGGAAGTTTGACAAAGTGCGTTGAAGAGCCAAAGTGCGCGCGATGGTTCTAAAGTTTTTCGAAAATATGAAGCTCTTCCGGGGGGAGAAACTCGCGCAAGTCTATTTGTCAAAAAGTGCGGGGTGGAGGATTTCGTAAAGTTTTATTGTGTGGAAGAAGTATATAAGGCTTAAATAGATACAGAGCTTTGTGGGCCGTGGGGTTATGATAGTATTTCACTATTAAATATAAGTAGATGATCGTAGAAAAAGTATATTATTTCCTGCGCGACCTTTGTTGCATTAAACATTTTATACCTATTCTCGGCGAACACTGAAGAAAATAAAGTCTGTGCAGTATAGCCGACGAACGTTTATATAGTCTTGGTAGCCAAGAAATTCGAGGAATTTAATAAAAATTCCATTTTATTTGTCGCGGCGTGTTCAGGCACTTTACCGAAAAAAATACATCCGCACAGTTTTTCAGGCGCCAAATTTCTATGCATAAATTAAATTTTATCCACGGGGAATTCTCACTCGTATTGTGAATTCTATACTTTTTCAGAATAAAGTGACCGAATGCAACATCGTGAAGCGCTATATTTTTTGGGGCATTTTAGTAGTTCGTTCATAGTCTAATCCGTAAAAAATGGCTTTCGCAGTAGAAACTCTCCACAACCGTCAACTCTTGTTTATGGCCCCCATTGCTTCTCGAAAGGTAGGCCCATTCTTCCAGGTCGAGGGCCTTATTTTCAGCCATAACAATTATTACGATAGGCCTCTCTTGACCTTAAACTCCTATTTTCTCTTACCTTCTATATATAATAATACATTTTTCCATGACACCTTTTTAAACAATTGAAAGTTCAACTCGATGAAAGAAAATCATCCAGTTCACAAGCAGCACGCAACTTGGAAAATAAAAAAAATCGCGATAATCAGCAGTGACCTGGGAAAAGCTCGCGGTCGCGCAACCGTAAAAGCGTGTATATAGCCGACGGCGTCGTCGAATTTCCAAACAGCTGCATTTTTTACGCGTTTGACTGCAACAACATATATATACTTGCCAGTGTTGTTCGCCCTCTTGTGCTCCACGGGAATATTGAAATTCCCCAACGCGACACGGAGGCGCGAAAAGTGGTCGATGTCTCGGGCGTTGCATGCGCGGAGCGGGCTAAAAACTGAAACAGAAGTAAAAGAGAGCAAAATGACAGGAGTGGTGGGGGACGGCGAAACTGCGCGCTCGTATATATGCGAGTCCTCGCGGCTTCGGTCGTCAACGCTGTATACGGTCTGCGCGCATATATACCGTATACGCGCTTATATGTGTGTGTATATATATGAGCTAGAGAACGCGCCGTGCCCCGGTCTCATTTCGCGTAAACAGAAGGAAAACCCGGCGGGTCACGTAGTCGATGGCCGCCGCTGTCGCAGCCGCCGCCACAGCCGCCCGGCAATATGGTTGTGTACGACGCTAGAATAGGTGTCACGGCGTTCCCTCTCTCTCTCTTCTCTGCCATTTCTTTCTCTCGCTCTCTTCCCTCCTTTTCGCGGCGCGCCCCTCCCTCGAAGGCTTCCTACCCTAGTACGTGTGGCTACTACATATTTATACCGCGACCACCTTTGCCATTGCTTCTCTTTTCCCGAGCGCCCGTTCTCGCTCTTTCTCTCTCGCTCACCCCTTTTTCATCTCGCTTTCCTCCCCCTTTTTCTCTCTCCCTCCCAGTTTCTCTCTATATCGTTTCGACGTTTTTCTCTTTTTCTCTTTTTCTCTTTTCCTCTCCTCTTTGATTTTCTCTCTCTCCTTCGGTGCTTTACCAAGGCCTTCTCCGCTTTCCACTATGACTCTAACTCTTACCGAGCTTCTTTCGAGACTATTTATTTCGCTCTCTTTCTCTATTTATCTTTTTCACTCTCCGACTGTTCAACTTCTCTCTGCGTGCTATTTCTCACCTCCTCTTTGTTTGCCGTTCCGGTTTCTCGCTTGTAATTTAAGGAAGATCTAGGCATTACTCCAGTTTTGACGCGGAACCGCAAATGGGTTTTAGCAACGAATACACCTGAATTGCAATTTCCTGTATTCTAGTAAATTCGGGTTTTAATCAAATGCGACTTACAAAGGATACCTCGATATACACAAAGATCGTTGTAATATGTTGTAACATCTATTTAAAAATAGTTTATGAATTTTTTATTTCAAAAATGAAAAATTCAAATTTTCCATAAAGTTTATGAATTTTAAGTACATGTATATTACATACTTTAAAATATTTTTTTTTGTAGCTAGCATTGTACCGAAACCACTATAGTGTGAATTATTCAGCATAAAATAATTTGCAAAATTAAAAATGTTTTAATTGTTTACTTGGAAAATCCGCTTCATATTCTACATTCCGTTTCCTGTTTACTTCGTTCTTGCATCAACTTCTTTGTCGTCGCCGCGATACCACTCTATTATATTTTAAATTAGCTCTCACAACATACCAGGAACTTCCTTCATCTGAAAGCCAGCCATTACGCAATGCTATGCCCGCGAACAATTTTTAATTTCTTCTTTCTTTGCCCCCTCCCACCTCTGACAATTTTATTCACCCACTGCTCGGAGGTACAAAACGCGGGTGCGCGCGTAACTTCGAGGGCTTGCGCTTTATGTGTCTCAGCCGCGGAATTCGCACAAAAGTTTTCCGGCTCGGTCGCGCCACACGCCGGAAGCCCGGTTGTTCTGCGCGAAGCCGCACGTGTCGCTATGAGCTCCGTCGCTCTCGCTCGCGAGCAGCTCGCGATGGGTCGACGCATGGTACCTCGATCCGGAAGGGGAACGTGAAATGGAGCAAGAGGGAAAAAGGCGTCGAAAGGCGACAAAGAGACCGGGCCAAGTGCGAAGGACAAAGGAGAGAACGAGACAGAGAAGGAGAGGGAGAAGTAGGGAGACATAGAAGGAGAACGGGGGTAAGATAGGAAGTTGAAGGAAAAGGGTTAGTGCAGAAAAAATGCGACGAGTTCGATGGTGATAAGCTATATTCATTTATACATTCATTTTGATATTCTTGAATTGATGTGGATTTTATAAATATATACATTCGGTTAGAGGAGAGAGGGAAAAATAAATGATAAAAGACAGTTATAAAACTTCTACATAGTCATTAAAACACAAGCCCCCTTGAATTCAAGAAAATATTATTTTATTTTAAACCTTGCAACGGAAGTGGAGATTGTGTTTTTAAATATTTTTTTCTGTTAAAATGTAAACTTGAGAATGAAACAAGTTTCTCTTTAAATTGAATTAATTTGTTTTTATACAAATGTTTAAGTCGCAAACGAGTACATTTAAAGCGAGGTAAATCCTCCTCAGCGAGTGGTCGCCTTTGAAATAATTTATTTTCCGAGAAAAAGATAATATTTTGCCTTCCTCTTTTCGAAGCGCGTTAAATAAATTACGTCTTTTTAAAAGAATGTTTTGAGAGCGGCTCAACGTTTCATGGATTATTTGCTCAAAGATACAGTCAGCACTGTAAACGGGTAATTTTCGCGAAAATTCGGTAGTGTAAATCCTCTAATTCTGTCTGAAACAGAGTTATTCCGTTGCACCGAATTCCCGTAATCTGCTTATGCCAGTGTAAAAGTTCCATCTATTTATACTACTTGATTTAGTTTGCAGACATATCATCGCGTACAGGTGCCGAATTATATGGTTAAATACATTAGAAGTACTAACTATGCTAGAATTGCCCATTTCTGCTTCAACCACGTATTTTCACACTAAAATAAACAAGCTCTTTTGCATAAACCCTATCTTAATACTTATTATTTTCAAAGCACCTTAAAATTTAGCAAAGAGTGAAAAAAAAAAAGTCATCGCAAAACCAAAAGCCAAACACGATATCGCACGTACACACAAGCAAACCTTTTTTCATCCACTTGACAGAGATGATAAACAAAGATTTTTCCATTTAAACCTAGAGACAGAAGAGGCGAGCGCAAAACGAGGAAAAGCGCACGCGAGCTCGCGATTTAATGGCACCTCTATATATGCATCCAGCCGAATCGCACACGCGCCCGCGCGCTGCGTATGAAAAACAAAATGCGCACCTCTAGTCGCCCTCTCTCCCTCTGCCTTTCTCTCCCACCCTTTCTTCTCGTGCCACGTGCACGAGTTTTTAACAGCAGAAAGAGCGAGAGAGAGAGATCGCGAGAGGCACTGAGAATATAAAAAGGAGAGCGCGGCCCGTGAATTTCGCTGCACGAGCCAGAAAAATAAAGCAGGGAGAGGCCGAGCTGTACCCGCGCACGCTCTCCTTTTGTGTGATTTTCTACTCCAAAAAAAAGCGAAACCTCCGCGCTCGCACGCCTTTTCCCGTTTATCATTCTCCTTGCCGCGCGTTTAGACGCAAGCGTTGTATAATATACAAAAGACGAAAAACTGCATCTCCACATTATATGTATAAAATATGTGTGAATATAGGTGACATAAGAAAATCACGCGCTGAGTTATACAAGAATGCTCGAAGCGAGAGGGAGGAAAATAGAGGAGTAATTATGGAAAACGCGTGCGTACGTATTCTGCTTACCACGAGAGCGTGCGCGTGTCGCAATCTCTGTCTGTCCCTCTCTCGCTCTGGTGTGTATATGCATGTGTAGAGCATCAGTGCACTATACCTAGTTTCCCCAGTCTCCGGCGCATCGCTACAATAGCCTCGGGCAATTTTCCCCAGAACCGTATGTGCATGCCCACGCAGCGTGACGGATACGCATCGGATGTACGTACTTAGTGCGTGATAGCGAGGCACGAGAGAGCGAGAGCGGGAGATAGAGAGTGACAGAGGGATGGGGTAAAGAGCGAGAGAGACAGAGGAAGGAATGCAGGCCAGGTTGAGCGAAGAAAGGGTTTTGTGTACAAGGCACATACTCAACGTTCCTGTCTAGAGTTCTTGCTCGCGCGCGCTCGCTCGCTTTTGCCCCGGTTTTTACACTTGGGTATATATGTTTAGTAATAGCGTGCACGGGAAACGGGAACAAGAAGAATCATTGACGCTACAAGCCGACCATTCTCCTTTCTTTCCGCCCGCGCCCCGTGTTCTCGTGCAAACAGGCAAGCAGCTAGTTGTTGTCAGAGAAAACAATGTATGCGCAGATTGATTCGTTTGTTCATTTCGATTGAATGGAGGTAAAGGTGTCTCGGTGCAGTGTAACAGGACTTTCATTTCTTGGAAGCTTGCATTCGTAATGTGGCATACAAATTGTTCCCGGAATGAGAACATGAATTTTAATAAGGAACGGGAAATTTTTGTTATACTTTCAGGAGAGTTGTAAAAAGGTAGTATTAAAGTTGATTAAACGTACAAGTATGATACGTACGTATTCGTTATATCCGGGTCTGACTGTACACGACTTGTTCTACTTAATCTATGCTTATGTACTTTTCATGCTATTTTTAGCGTTGATGGTACATTTTCGCATTAAATGGGAAGAAAGTGCATTCTTGCTGTTTATTCGATACTTAATTTACTCACTTATTAGGCATATAGTGATATTGTAAATATTTAAAATGTTAAAGATAAAGCTAGAAAGCTTTATGGAACAGATCTATAGACGTTAGGGGATAGTCGATAATAATTAATGATATAATAGCTCAGGTAATATCTTGATGGAGTAACATCTCAAGTATAGTAATAACATTATAGTCTGCGCATGACTACACGTATATAGCTATAATAATACTACCTGGTATAATTTCGAAATTATCTTCAAGTAGCATTAATGAAAACTTTAGATTGCAATATAGCATAAGCGCGTAGCACTACGGGAAACCTGAAAAATTCCTCAACGACATTTCATGTTATCTCCAGCGTAGCCCAAGTTAATCACGTAAATCAAAGGCTATATCGCCAATCATAAGCCTTATACTGCTGCAGCGTTACGGCGCGCGCACTTCCAATCGCCAGTGCCATTCCGGATCCCATTACTGTGCAATACCAAATAATAAGGAACGCATAACCGTCGAGAGCGAGGCATTCGAGGCTGCCTCGCCGCTTCCACCAATGCGCGCGAGTTTGCAAGAGAGAGACATAGACGTGGAGAGAGAGATAGTCGGCTCTCTTTCCCGCCCACCGCGTGGCTGATCGCGGCGCTGAGAGGAAGTCTAGGCTCCAGAAACGCGAGAAATTCCCTCTCACTTCTCCAGATTTTTACAGTATTCTCCCCCTCCCCTTCTCCTGCAGTCGGCTCTTTCTCTCAGCTAAAGCACTTCTCCTTTTTATCTTTTGTTCCAGTTCCGCCGTTAAAGCCGATAATCTACGACACCAAGAAGCGGGACATGAGCAAGCTCTTGGAGGCTTATCCGGAAGGCGCCGATCTCGATCTCATCTGCGAGGTTCACGGAGGTGAGCGTCTGTCTTTTCATGTATTGTGCACGTCTCTCTGTGTGTGCGTGGGTGTGTATGTGTCTCTATATCTGTGACTATGCGAAAAAATAGCCCGGAAAAGGAACAATACCAGATACTCGGCGATGCGCAAAGGCTGGAGGAGAGAAATTATATATCTGTTTGCCTCCGCGCTCTCTTGTGCGCATTAACGACTTGGAGATAGTCGCGCGCCTCGTATGGCGAGCCGAATTGCCGCTGCCAACTGAGCGGTATTTAGCCAGCGGGTGTAACGCCTCTTACAAAGCCAAGAATGGTCGGGCCGAGAACAGGGTGAGGAAGAGAAAAGAAAAGTTCGAGAAAGAGAGAAAACGAGGCCAGGCTAAGACGGCGCGCGCTCGCGCGACTCTGGGCGGCACAGGTCCGCAGTCCGGAAGTACAGGGAAGATCCTTACGTCGCAATTTTACGAGATCCCCCTACCCCGTGCGAGGCGGCGGGCCGGTAGTTGCACGCTGTGCTTTCCTCTCCTTCTTTCTTTTCTCTTCCCCCATACCCATCTACCAGTCTACACTCGAAACTCGTGATGCGCGAAGCCTAGCTACCACCCATCCCTCTCCTTCTCTTTCTCTTTCTCCCTGCCTCTCACCCAGTAGTTGTCTGCCTCTTCTTCTTCTTCTTCTTCTCCTCCTTCATCCTCTTCCTCTTCCTTCTTTTTTCGCACGATGAAAAAGTTCGCCACTCGAGTCGCGCCCGCCCGCGCGAGTCAAACTGGCGTAAGTCCAGGGACTCCTCACGCGCGCGCTGCACGCCGCACGCGTTGTACACGGTGAGGCGCGCGCGCGTGCGCGCGAAAAAGTTAGGTAGCACGAGAGGTTTTAAATGGAATTGGCCACGAGCCAGCGAATCCCCGCGGTTAAAGGAAATAGGATTTCTCATTCAAAACGAAGAGAGAAGATATCCCGCGCCCCGCGTACAAGAGAAGTGACTATCGCGCGTACGAGAGAGAGAAACTTCTGTCTCCGTCGGTCTGCTCCCGGTCTGCGCGTTAAGATTCACCAACGCGATGTACTCGTCGCAGAAGGATGGGTACGTATACGCGTGCGCGTTGACCACTCTCTTATCAAAGCGATGCTAATTCCCACGCCATGGAGCTGCTCTGCTCTTTGTTTATATTTCATTCCGCTCGGAGGATCTTCCCCATCCCGCCACTCTCTCTCT
>JAPYZO010014262.1:0-13775 GCA_030522905.1 Torymus flavipes
GCTTCGATTCCAATTAAGAACGCTAATAAAATCCACCACTAACCTCGCAACAACATGCAGCGGAACAAACAATTCCTCCCCTTATAAACAACCATCACCTCAGCCACCCTTTGCATCGCCATCGTCTCATATAATACCGCACCCCGATATACCCAGCAGCGCGCGGTACAAAGACCTACATATCCACTTATCTCTCTCTCTCTCTGGGCGCGTCCTTGACACCTTCGGCTTTTCAATGGGCACCTACCTACGGGCGCCACAATTAACGCGCGGCGTGTGTACACGCTCTAAAAAAAGGCCTTTTTCGCGCGCGCGCGAGCGAGCGAATGCGCTGTCCCGGTTCGCACGCGAAGCGAATGAAATCCGCCGCGGGGCGTAGGCGCAAGAGAGAAGGAGAGGGGAGGCTATAATTAGCTGCGAGAGCTTTGAGCCTTTTTATTCAGCCCCCGCGCGCGCGATGCACATTTTCATAATGTCGATGACACGCGCAACGGTGATGAGGGTGCGAGCGGATGGATGGATGCAGTCGAGGTCGCGAAGAACGTGGCTTTCGTTTGGCTTTTAATGCTCGTATAACTAAGGGTTTTTTTTTCGTTGTTGTTGGAGGTGCGAGATGATGGGTTCGGAGGGGTTTTTTGGTGGTAAAGAATGTACGTTGAGTGGCCTAATTTGTGCGACAGCGATTTCGGGTGGTGACGGTTGGGTGATGTATGAAAGGAACGTCGGTGTATTGTTTGATTATCGAATTTTTCGTAATTTAATATAAATTTCTCATTCATTTAATCAGTGTAATATTATTAATTCGTTATCTTGTGACCTGAAAAAGGACGAAAACGAATATTTTTTCGGTTTTAATAATTTTTAAAATCATGATGAATGAAAATCATTATTAAATCAGTTCGATGAAAGTTATAAAAAAAATAAAATTATATTTATGAACCAAGCATTAAAATTATATTAAAAGGAATCTTTAATAAAACATTTTTAATTGTTATCAATAGTTAAGATTTCACTAGTCTAAGTTGAAATTGCTTGATCATTACGCTCAATAATTACTGTTACAGCGTTTGACGTACCTTCAAAGGCCATAATTACGTCAATGTTACCAATGGTTGAAGATGTGCAGAAACTAATATATCGACAATACTCATCATTAGGAAACAATAGATTTTCCTTCGGATACGCATCGTTTGAAAAGTAGTCGTTTTATCTGAAAGATTATTAGAACGTTGAAACTTTTTATGGTTATAATAGTTAAAATATAAATCGTAAATCAAATGGCGTTTATTAGATATATTTATGATTATGTTCCATTGATAATTATTAAATTCATTGCATGTGAATTTAAGAAATAAGATATTATTTTATATATTTTTTATAGATTTTCACATTATTGATAATTGGAGGAATACTTCAAACTCTATATTATATATATTATTTATTTTATTATGGTTTCAATCTGGGCTTATTCATTTTAATTTTGAAAATAAACCTCAAAGTAATATTTCCATTTCTAATAACATCAATTTATAATACGTTAACGATTCAAATTCCAAACCATATTTAAGTGTACCATTAATAATTCGATACACAGAACAAACGATTTCCCGAAAAGCACTGAAATCACAGTTAAGCCACAGCACATTCGCCTTTACACTTTTCTAACCCGTATAATCCGTATAATAAGCCACTAGATAGAGAGTGTGTCAGATGATAAAGATGATAATGCCGTTCGGCTGAAAACTAGTTAATCCAACAAAGTCATGCAAAGCAACATAGCTTTGATTTTTGTTTAATATGACGAATAAACGTATTTCCAGTAATTAAAAGCATTCCATTATTTTCGAGTATCTTTTACAATTTTAACAATTTTTTCTCAATAATAAATCTTGTTTGCTACCATATTTACGAATTGGAATTTATTACACATTTAATCATATAAATAAACATGTATTATGAATACGATATCACAAAATTGACAGAAAATAAACATTAAATTTCAATAAAGTAGGATTTAATCGAAAATATCATGAAATATTAAAACATGATATGTACCAATCAATGTAAAAGCATGAGAAACATGAAAATTTTAGATGACTGAGAATTATTGCATCGCATAAAAGTAAATAATCAACAGTTTGTTAATTTATTATCAAGGCAAACATAAGTTTCCATCTCTAATATATTACTCACAACATTGATACCATAAATTAATCGCGTTGATTTAGTAGCATTTAATTCTCGTAAATGCGGCAAATAAATTTTTAGCGCACACCTAATACCAATCAGTGTAAAATCAAATTAGTCCTTTTCAATTTAATTTAAACAATATTAATAATATTTACATCATGCATATTTGCTCTCAAAGATAATATATTTCAATCCCATATAAGAACCTAATATTACGTAATAAAAATCTGAAAAAAGTGCTAGACAATACATGTATAATTCATTTCGATGAACCGACACGTTTCTCATCACGATTGACACATCTACTAAAAAGACAATTAATTACACTCTCTATCCAATTCATACTCAAAAACAACCGATGTCACTGTCCCCATAACTCAAAACTCTCTCTCTCTCTCTCTCCTCATCCCATCCTTCAATCTCAAACACCCACGAACCTCTTCCCCAAACAGCCGGCGCTTACGTATCACCTTTTAACTTACGCGGCCCCTACCGGCGTCAACGTCGCCGCTCATGCGATCCGGTCAACCTGTGCCGCTGCTACACGCATCCGACGCGTCGTTAATCATAACGATCTCCGCGCGCGCGGACGTAAGCTACTTAAGTCGCGAGCCTGGCGGGCGAATAAATCCGTCGGGCGTCGATCGGTGCCGATAAATCATCGACGCGCCGCGGGTGGCGACGGCTTCCACAGGTGCGACAGAGAGGAAAAGAGAGATAGAGAGAGAGAGTAAAAAAACGGGTGGGCGGCTGAAGTAGGCCGGTGAGATGCGTCGCGAGATGCGCGGCGACGGCGTCTTGTGTCGGCCGGATTACGGTGATTGCGGATGGAGATTTATAAGTTTAGAGTGCGTTGTGGTGGAGTGTGATGGGATTAGTTAAGTTGGAAAAATTTGATTTGTTGGGGCGATTTGGTGAATGTAATCTACACGTTTGTCAATATGTGTTTATATTTGTATTTAAAACAGTCAAAGTTCAGTATGTTCGCGTAATGGTTAATATTTTGTCAATTCAGAATAGTATGTTCATTTTATATAAAGTAAGATATAATTAGATATTAATTTTATAAATTTTTAAGCCTTTCGTTCACATATAAAATAGTGTAAAGTATAATTTTAGAGTTAAAAAAAACGAAGAATGAAAAGTTAATAAAAACTTTAGTGGATACTGTCATTATTCTAAGTAGTGCTGTAGTGATTTAATAATTTGAGATTTTCATCTAATTTAATCCGGAAGCAGGAAATGTCGCGCTTAAAAGCTGGAATATTTTCATTTTATTACGCTGAATTCCAGGCGCACCTCTAGCCTGCTCATAATGATAATATGAATAAGTAATAAAACTTATTTGAATTATTTTTTTATTTTCTTCTTTTACGTCGCAATTCTTTAAATTTTACATTCTTTTTAGAGTTTCGGGAGGGTACACAGCATTTTTATATATTAACTTTTCTTTATAATATCACGAAAGTAATGAAAATATCTCAGTCTGAATTTGATGAAAAAAGAAACTAAATTCTTCGTTAGCTTTTCGCAGCAAAATTGTATGGCAAAGCAAGGTACCCCGACCTTTAATAACTTTGTCTTCGTCAATGTTTACCGCTGATTCCCTTATAAACTTAACAATAAACAAACAAGTATTAATTTATTTAATACATCACAATTCGACTTTCTAAAGTTCCCCCCTCGACTAAGTCCCCAATATTACCCATCAATTCGCCAAACTAACTTCTATATATTTCGGCGGGCAGCATAAGCTCCCGGGCGATCAGTAATCCGCCATCACAGACGTGAAAACCAATCACGAGGTTCTCTCGCTCGCAGCCTTTGACCCGCGACGTTCGGGGTCAAAAAGCCGCCGTCGACGGCGCGGAATTATTGTCGTCGTCGACGAACTTCGCCGAAGATCTTTTCCAACTGTCAGTCGCCGCCGCCGCCGCGCGTGGCATCCCCTCATAAAACTTCAGACGCCGAGAGATAATTAAGCCTCAGCGCGAAAACACCTTCCAGAGCGCGTAGTAAATTATTGCCGGCTCTGCAGCGCGCGCGCGCGAATCCCGAAACTTTTCGTCGATAGCGCCCGAGAGTTGGAGTCGCTCGCGTACGCTCCCTCGTAAATTCATATTATAATTGGCGCGATCGGGTGGGCGGGGGAGGGAGGAAAGCGGAAATTGAGACTCTTGCGCGTGCGCTGAGCGCAAGTTCGGTCTCTCTTTCTTTCTTTCTGTCGCGTGCCTGGTAGCGCTTTTTAAAAAGTTCGATTTCAGCCGTAAATCTGAGTCGAGAGTGTAGGTATATATAGCAGTGTGGGAGCTGGAGGTGGATTCTGGCATCGAGTCCCTGTATTATTCTGCAATTTCGAAAATTCTGATTGTATTTGGCTGGCGGGGATGTTTTAAAGTGATCTCGATTTAGTGTGGGAAGAAGCACTTGAGTAAAATGGATTGGGGCTGGGAAGAGCAAGTTTTTACTGAGGATTTATGTCGTAATTTTATGAGTGCCATGGTGAATCGTAGCAAAAATTTTGACGAATTTCGGATTCATGCGGGGCATGAATATGGTAGTTCGTTTCTATTAGCTTTTTCATCTAAATCTATAGTATTTTTGCTGATATGATTGATATTTTGATATTTGATACGTATGATACTATGGTTAAATATAAAGTTGAAATGTACATATTACATCTAGATTTGATTGCGGAAAGTAGTACATAATAGAATCTACGGTCAACTTGCTATATATAGCATGATTATTTCAGTAATTCAATCATTGATTCAATTAATTTAATTATTTGATTGTGAATAGAATTTTTTTCTTAGCGTAGTTATAAAAGGGCTTTCAATATATTTATTTTGACTCCAAAGTTATAAAAAATATAAATTAAAATTGAAAATCAGTGAAGACTCAAAGAGGTTCTGCCAAAAAATCGTTATATCCTTAAAATATGACATTTCTATACATATATAACCTCAATGATACCATTCATCCCATTTGTATAAAAACATTGAAATCCAAGACAAATTCTTTCATGAAACGTATATCAGTTTCCTCAAACGAACCACCTATAAAACTACATTTAAACTTCGCTTTACGGGCCACATAAAAGATCCCAGCCATTTAATCGGCAATCCACGCGATCGCTCGCGATCTCCAATTCACAGCCGCACATATACACACGCAGCTTGGATGTATCTTTCAAAGCTCGCCGCGTGCACGACACGCTCCGGCAGTTGCACGTCGCTTTTCATAATCCCGTATTCCGAAACGATGCGCTGGCCGAGCAATATACTCTCTTTCTCTCTATACCTTTGAATGCAAATGCCTGCACAGCGGCAGAGCACTCAATACAACTACGCGCTCGGAGGACGAAAAATGCGAATCGCTATAGTATGCGTGCGTGCGCTATGAAATGGCTTTTCGGAAAAAGTCCAAATCGAAGCGGAAATTTTCGACCGAAGTTTTCCCAGAATTATACGCGCTCGCGCGAGCTTTTTTTTTTACCGGCCAACGTTTCCGCCGCACGCGATTTACACGCGTCCCCGGATTTACCGCTGAGCGAGCTTTCACAGCGCACTGAGAGAGAGTAGCGCCACGCGTGCTATACGGTATAAAATTTGATAACCGCCACACGTTTTTTTGTTTTTGCTACCCGCCGCCCGTTTTTTTCTTGCAACGCGCCCTCGCTATAACAGAAAGTGTGCAGGGAGCGTATCGAGAGGGGGAGATTCGACGGCGATACGCGGCGGCGACGATCTACAGTGTAAATATTTCACTTAATTGAGTCGAAAGTTAATGATCGAACGCGTGTGTTTTTTAAGCGCGGGCTTTTAAGCGCTTTCGACGATGGTACACGCATTATACGACGCACGTGCCTCTACGTGTGCGGGCTATATGTTGGTTTTGTTTTTACGCTCGGCGAAAATGCTTTTTTCGACCGTCGATATGCCGCCGCTCTCTGCTCCAATAAAGTGAAAAGTTTATTTTTTTAAATAAAAGTCGACTGCTCTATTACTGGCGCGATATCATTGGTATACATACAAGCGGAATGATTAGTCGACAACTCATGCGCCTTGGTGATTCGAATCGTGTCACCAATTTGCGCGTTCATTCAAGCTTACAGAGTTTCGGCCCGTGTTCAATTATTGAATAATATTCGCGCGTCAGTTTTATTAGACGACAGTTTCGTTTTGATTTTGACGTGGAGCTGTTCTTCGATGAATTCGTTGTAAGTTTGCAATAAAATGAAAAAAATTGTGAAAATAAACGATAAATGGCACTGAAAATTCTAACCATAATAATATTGATTATCAATTAGACAATATTCACTCTAGATATTAGCTAATAGATTATATAATTCTTTGTTTAAAACACACAACATAATTATTGTTATGTACGCATTAAATATTTACCCACATAGTTTAAACAAAAAATCATCCCCTCTACAGTATTTAATATAATCCCCTCGTTCAAACTATTATACACCGAGTTAAAATTTACAACAAGCATAAATTATCGCACCCACTATAATACACCGCAGCCTTATTATACCGTCCATCCGCAGCGACTCAAACATGCGGCACCTCGATATACCTCCTCGCGTAACTTTTCGTTTGCTCGGCGCATTGCCGCAAGTCCGCAATGATCTCGCACGTATACGCTACTGCCTCATAACCCAATAACTTTCCAATCAAGCCGGCCAACTTAAATATTGACGCTGCTGCGTCGGCCAGTTGGGGCCAAAGGAACTACTTCCGCGCTACGGCAAAGAGGCGCGTATACGGCTGGGGGATCGTCGACGAGCCGAACTTCCGCCGGGCCGTAAACAATGCATCGCATGCATAATTAATCCCGCGCTGCTAGCTGCTTTCCTAATAGTCTGCGCAAGCTCGTTGCCGATTATATGCCCCCGCCTCGTGTGTATATAGTTGCGCGCGAGGTCTTTTTTTCTGCGCGCAGTTCCTCTTTTATCGATGCGCGCAGACGTCGCGTCGGCCAAAAAGTCCCTGTCGCGCGGCTATACGAGCGCGGAATACGGAATTGGCGCTTCGTTGAATTCGAAATGGATGGGGGAAGGTAGCCGGCGGACGTGAGTTTTTTTACAGGGCGGAAGGGATTTTTTTTTTGTTCTTGAGTTTGGGGACTTTTGTTCGATCGAGGAAATAAGGGGGTAGAAAAGGATTCTGGTGAATGGAGGATTTCTGAGAAATTAAGGTAGGAGAGTACGTCTTTATATAGTTAATTATATGAAATTCATTTAATAATTTTACTTGTGCCCGAAAAAGGTGGATAAGATGATGATGATAACTTAATATTTTCTTAATCCAATGATTATTGCCGAAAATAAGGTTAGTAAGAAAGGTTAATGCGTTAAACGATTTAACTGCTAACTTAAAATTTTCTTAGTTCCTAAGTAACTTTGGTTAATTTCGTGGCGCGAAGAGTCTTTAAACTCGCTGAAAAGCCAAAATTTTGAAGCGCATTAAACGATTAAATGCAAAGCATATCTTTCTCTCAAAGAACTTAAATATAATGCACTTTGTTCCTCGAAAAATCACATTTCACCACAATACCATATTTCCCAGCGAAGTTTCCCATCAGCCCTGATGCGCGTCCACCAGAAATCCAAACTAAACGTGCCCATCATCTATATAAACTTTCCGCGAATACTTCCGCCACCGCACGTCAAAAAGTTGGCCGAATGTTTTGTCGCTCGCTCGAATTCATCCCCGCGCGGCTTTAATACTCTCTTCTCGTCCCGAAACTTGCACTAGCGCGCGCCCCCGACAAGATCAACTAATCAGCCGCCGTCCGCCAGCACTCGATATCCTCCCCCACCTCCCTTCGACTCCTCTGAATCTCCATAAAAATTTTCCCCGGCCAAAGTAAATCAGACGAACTTTTCGCGCGCAAAAAGAGAGAAGCAGCAGCGCGCAGCGACAGCTAGGTATAAAAGTCAAAAGCGATGGAAATCCAGGATAGAAAGAGGGAAAAAATCGCGCGACATCGGCGAAACTTTTAGCTCCGCGCGCGCGCGCGTGTATATAGAGTGTACAGCGCGACGGGGACGGCGATATTAAGAGAATCGCTTTATTATGCATGCGCGAGCAATCGTTAGCGAAAGTTTCGCCGCGCGAGCCTAGGGTTTCCCTCTAGGCCGGAAGTTCGCGCCGTTCGCGGATCGACCTGGGGTGAGAGAGAGAGAGAGAGGGCTTTAAGTTCCGCTCGACCGCAGATGGAAATGCCGCGGGGAGAAAAAATAGCGATCCGGAGGTTCTTACGAGAGGCCACGGCTGAGTTATTCGGCCGCTATATACGGGGGCTTTGCTACACCGCGAATCAACTGGTCGTGATTTCCATGACGCGCGCGAGAGCTGCTATAGGGGACATTAATTCTATGCCCGCTTGTCGATTCCTGGCAAAGAAAGTTCGGTTTTTTTTTGGGGGGGAGGGCAGATTTTGGCGAGATTATGGGTTTGCAAAGTGGCTTTTTTCCGTTGTCGCGAATACGTAATAGAAAATATTATGAAGTACTTTTTTTTTGTGGTTTCGAAGTATCAGTGTTATTATTCCTCCGTGGAATAAAATGGATAAAAGCTTCGCAACGTTAATAATTCCCATTTTCCGTAATTTTTATTACGAAAAATTTAAATGTATAAAAAAGGCGCATTTTTCATTCTGACTTGCGTGACTAAGTGGGATAAAATGTATATATGCGGCGTTTGTTTCCATGCGCAGTTAATTTTATTTCCGTGATAACTTTTCCCCTGTGCATTTCGTTTATGCATACATATATAAAATTATTTTAATATGAATAAAAAATATTAACAAAATGCCTCTATTTACAAGTTCAAAACGACAATTCAATTCTCTTTCACACTCATTCAATCTCTAACACACCTCGCAGCTGCAACAAAATTCGTCCAAAACACCGGTTCCAATCTACCACACACACACACACCTCACAAAAAAAAGTCTCTCGCTAACGACGTGACAATCAATATCTCGGCAAAAACGAATCAAGATAAACACGATAATCTCGTTACAGTGTCATAGGAACGTAGCCGTACTCGTCCTCTCGGGCGTAATCCACGTGAGAATCAACGCTTCGACGAATAAAATACCACACGCACACACGGAGAGATAGAGAATACGCACGTCGAGGCCCGCGATGAATGTTGCAATTTCTCCGCGCAGACCATAAACCGTGCTTATGGCTCGTCAATGCGTGACATTTGCATTTACGCGCTCTGCCTGCGATAATTCGGCTCTCTCTCTCTCTCTCTCTCTCTCTCTCTCTCTCTCTCTCTCTCTCTCTCTCTCTCTCTCTCTCTCGTCGCGGCGGTGCTCTATTGGTATAATACTGCTCGGATGGATTTGAGAGGAAATCTTTGGGCGATTGTTGAGCTCGAGGTTTCAGGGTGGGTATATAGTGGATTTGATGTTTTAATGAAAAAGATGTTATAAAAGTAAATATCTAATTCTACTTCTCACACAGTTGGTTTAACTTGGAAGTGACGAATTAATTCTACTCACAAAAATGTCATGTAGAAATAGCATTAAAAAGACTAGAATCTATCTTTTATTAAGGAATCGGCATTCTAATTTTAAATATAAAATTGTTCTACTGTAAATAAAGTTATAATTTTACATTCTTTTTCAATACACTAATTTAAATGGTTGCCAAGCCGCGGTTGATGTCACTGGTATACAAACAAGTTAGATTAGCTTTATTTTTTTCGTGTTTCTTAAATAACGACGTTTGTCATAGAAAAGGGAAAGAAAAACTAAGGAATTGTGGGAAAAAAATTGTTTTGTTAATACTACTTTAACGGAAAAATACGTAATAATAAATAAATTTTAAAATGTACATTTTCAAAGCTTTCAGAAAATACGCAAGAATATTAAATAAACTAAAATATACCGCCGTTTTCATATTTGTACAGTTTATAACCTTTTCGGTTATAATGCATATATTATTTTTCTTGCAGTTAATTTGATTATGATCGAAATGCGCTTCAATATTAAGAATCTACCTCAACTCACAAAGAATTGCACTTTTATAGCCATAAAATTTCTCAACTCATTAAATAATAAAAATAACACAGTTAAAAATATAAATAATCAGGCAAATAATATCCATGCATGATTAAAAAAATTATACATCACACGATGTACCAAAACCCTCATTAACATCACAAACATAATCCAACGCCCAATTTTTATCAAGATATCCCAAACCGGCGCACAAAAATTTCCGTAACATCTGCCTCTCCATGTACAGCCATCCACCAGCAACTCCCTGCGGAGTTTCCAGCCCTCATTATCTCTCCCCTTCCTTCTACCCCTGTCGCGGCGATTTCGGTCAATTTGACTCATTGAATTTTCCGCGCCACCGCCGCATTATTATAATCCAGCATCACGGGCGCGGGCGGCCTATATTTCCCGCTTACGCACTGTCAATTATTGATACGGAATTATTGGGCCGCAGAGAGAGAGAGAGAGAGAGAGAGAGAGAGCTGCTACTATACTGTCCGAGAGTCGTGCATGTATTCGCGATTGTTAATGGATGATAATGGCCGAGAGCTGATAAATAAAATTTCGCCGTGAGATAACACGGCACGCGTGGGGGTGTGTTTGTGTTGTGCTATCTTCGCGTGGCTGGTTCTTTGCTGCTGTCACGCCGCGGGCGCCACAGTTCGTTAATTAAAGCGACGCGCGCGATGTGAACGATATGCTCGCGCACGCACGCGCGTTAGTCGAATATGTATTTGTATATATGTATATAGGTTTGGATTGAATGCAGCAGTGGTGCGGGAAAATTGATTTTTATATAAATATATAAATAGTGGGTGCGCGAACGAAGGGCTGGAATGACGGGCGCGTAACATTTCGACGCATTTTATATATAGTAGTTTATCAGCGTTAAAAATTCCTACATCGTTTTCCTTTCAACTCAGGTAATTTTTCAATCTCGCTTTGTAATTATGATGATAAAAAAGCTTTATTATCCGAAAGCATCGATGTATACACGTGGAAATTATTGTTCGAATATAAGAACACATTTTCTTTGGGCGGTAGCACCACGCGCAACTTTTGTACGCATTGTTCGCACGCCGTGCGGCTTCGGCTGTTTAATTAATAAAGTTTGCCAGCCGGTGCGTTAAGGTTTCATTGTTAATCACGATAAAGGTGCGCTGTGATAAGAGGGATCGCGAAGTTCGCTTCAGAGTAACGATCATAAAACTTATACGGGCAGGTGTGTCTATACATTACCGAGGTAATGCAGTTGCATATCGAATCATTATATTATTATACCATATACAACCGACAGCCGAAGAATTATAAAATAATCATCTATATATTATACATAGGGGAAAATAAGCGCTGTCGTCGTTTAGCACTAATTTACAGCTCTCCGAGCGAATTATAATTTATCTCGGCTGCACGCGCTAAATAACGCGGAGGGGGTGAGAGTAGCCGCGGACTTTTAAACAGGCGATTTTCAATAATGCTAACGACGCTAAAAGCGCGCCAAACTTTACGACGCGCGCGTTATAATAAATAAAATTATTACGCTGATAAAAGCCGCACGGGTATACTGCAGGAGCGTCGTCGGTTAATGATCGTTATTCAACATTAAGCGCGCCGATGTGCATTCGTAAAATGCGAGTATACACGTCTCTCGTATATGTAAATTAGTCCCTCCGTCCGCTAATTATTTATTCACCATTCGTTCTGCCATGAGCCGATTGAAACAAACGCCACCGATGGGTACATAACTAAACTCAAGCGCGTCTTTTATTTCCACGTGTAATTGCGCAACCCAGTCGCGTTACTATATGTATATATATGTATAGGTCTCGTGCACTTGCTCATACTCTAGTTTTCATTCGATTCGAGTGCGCTCGTGAGAGGAAGGAACGAAAGTGGCCGCGCGTCATTTTAATGAGATCGAACGAGCCCGCGCCGTAATCTTTGCTCGTGTTTCCTCGGCAGAAGACAAACGAGATTTTTCCGGCCGCCGTGTATAAATCGAGGGGTAGTGCAGCGTTATATAGAAAGCGCGCACGCGCCGCTTGAAAAAGTCTTCTCGTTATAAAAAGTTGCCCCGTCGGTGCGCGAAAGTGAGGGATTGCCGAGCAATAGTGTCTTCGTTAAATAATGTTATATGAAAAAAGTTTGATTCTTTGATAATAACTTTATAACTGCGCCTGTATTTTTTCTAATAAGCCGGCGGGATTCGGATGGATTTTGTAGAGCCGCGAATGAGGAGAGTGTGACTTAATACTTTGGATATGAAAAGTCTGGCAGGTGGCGAGAATCGTCGAATATTGAAACAAAGTGTGGTGAGATGAGGATTTGTAGGGGGGGATGATTTGTGATTAATCAGGGTGATTCTATAACATTCATTTGATATTGAACGAAGTATATGAACATTTTACTGAAAGTTATAGTAAGGTTTCTATATTTTTTTAATAATTTTTTTTAAAGTACGCGGTTTTTTTTATAATTTTTATCGTATGTTATTTTAACCAGATATTTAACTGTCTGTATTAACTTTTTTTTTAAATTTCAATGAAATTATAATATTAATTAAATTTTTCAAAAATAGAGCACCAACGCGACTTTTTAATTAAATCACGTTTTTTTTTACATAATTACACATTTTTAATGAACTGTAGATATAAAACCTTCATGCTCATAAAAAACATCGCAAAACTCTAACTTCAAATACCGACGACCCTTGACTCTCACTTTCCTAAAACAGACCAGAACGGAGTTACACCGAGTAATTAAAACACGCCGTACTCAACGCAAAAACCTTCGCATTCACACCGAATTTCTCCGTCGAAACGCTCGCATACTTTTCGCTAAAAAATCATCAAAAAAATTCCTCCCCCTAAACAAAGCCAACAACGCAGCTTTACATAACGTCAGCGCCACCACCCAGTACTTAACCACACAAGCACCATATGCGCAGGGCAAAAAGCTCCCGGAAATTTTTCCCTCACTCGTCCATAAAGCGCCTTGACAATCGGCCGGAACAAATCCTTCCTCGCGGTAATTTTCGCGCAGCTTTACGCGCGTTGCGGCTCACATTTTTTCCTCGTATGCCAGGTGTGTGTCGCGCGTACACTGTGCTCCCGATATCTCTACTCGCGCGTATATGCGCGAGATTCCGCGAGGTGCATAAATCACCGGCTAGACAAAGTTTACGCGTCGCGTCGGAAAAATACATTTTCGCACAGACGCTGCTGGGAATTTCGGCCTTTTACTTTATTTTACGCGCGCGCGCGCGTCGGGCTGTACGCGCGAATGTAGTGCATTGTACGTACGCGATACCATGCTGCTGCTGCTGCTGCTGTCGCAGTGGAGCTGGAGGAGTGATAGTGCCGTGCGCGGGGAGTTGGAAAAGTTTATCTGCAGAGGTCGCGCTGTTGCACCGGGAGGCGCGTTGTTGCGGAAAAGCTCGAAAAAGTGGTTAATTCGAGCTCGTGCGTTGGGGTTCCGTATATAGTATTGATGTAACTGGAGAATTGTTGTTCCGAGAAGCAGTCGCATCAAATTTTTTTGTAAATTGAAAAAAA